>BQNB010123453.1:1701-18377 GCA_026074375.1 Tanacetum coccineum
AAAAATATAAAATTCATAAAATCAAAGAAAAAAATTAAAAAATGAGAAAAATATAAAAAGAGGTAATAATGGCATGTCTTCTAAAAATCGAAAACATTTACGGTCTTAGAAATGTCATTCGATAATGATATGAGGCTGTAAATGAAGTTCGAGCAGAAGTTCTAAATGTTTTCAAAACATGCCAAATGGCTTGCTATTATTTCAGATAGCAACTCGGTTATCATCTTAAAGGCAAATATTTCAAAAAGAAAACTTGTCCTCTCAACGGGAATTTATTCTCAGGCATGGTTTACTTAATGACCATGCAAAGGCTTGTGATTACTTTGCATCACAACCCGTGCTTTTTATGTTTCCATAAGTGTACGTGTTAGTGCACTTATGAGTAAAAATAAGAGAAATCTTATTTGCTTTGATGTTTGTTTTTCAAGATAAAACATTGCTTCATCAGAAAATGCTTTTCAAAGACATTTAACCACTCAAACATTGACTACTGCTTTTTAAATAGAAAACAGGTCATTGTTTGAGGGGAGAAAATGTCAAATATCTTCTTCATAATAAAAATGTGCTTAAAGTGAAAAAGATTTAAACAATAATAGAATATCATTACAAATATAAGTTTTTAGGTATGATTAGTTGAAAATATTAGGGACTATTTGTGCTAATTGTTAAACTTTAATTGCCTAATAATACTGATTTATGAAAATTAAAAGGGATAAGAAACTTGAGGGGGTGAATGTGTCAAAACCTTATTTGTTTTATAACATCACCCACCCACTCGTCTGTTTTCACACACACACACACACTTAAGTATTTCCTCTTCCGTCCCATTTTCACTCGCACGATCGTCACCTCCAATCCATTTTCTCAAGTGTTTTTCAAACCTAACGTAAAACTAAAAACCTGTTCTACACTTCCTAAACATGTGACACCTTAAAGGAATTAGGATTTCATTCAATTTTGAACTCAAAAACCCTAATTCTTGAATTAGGGTTTCTCAAAATAAAAAAGTTATAAATCTTCAAATTGATTGAGGGGTTATGATCACTTTGGAGTGTAGAAGACTTGTTTAAAACAGTTTTATGTGTAGTTAACATATGAATGAGTTATGGTCGATTGCTTGTTCGACAATTTAGGGTTTTTGTGAAATAATGTAAAAAGTTAGTGGGTTCTGTGCTAAGAAGCTTGTATTCTTATTATTGAATGTGTTTGAGCCATTAAAACTCACCCTTGTTTGTAGATTATTGAATGTATGTGCTAAATGTTTAATCGTGCTCATTTCTTTGAAAGTTCGTGATGAATCTATGGATAAATGTTATTGTTAATATGCCTAATTGTTATCCTCATGATAAGTATGCTAAGGTAACAAGTGAGAATGCTTAAAAACCGTGTTTGAGAAATATTCGTATGGAACCGAACAACTCATTTGGTTAAGGAACCGAACAATTCATTTTTGTAAAGGAACCGAACAACTAAGTAGTGTTAAGGAACCGAACAACTCAGTTGGGTTAAGGAACCAAACAACTAAGTAGTGTTAAGGAACCGAACAACTCATTTAGTAAAGGAACCGAACAACTAATTAGTGTAAAGGAATCGAACAACTAAGTAGTGTTAAGGAACCGAACAACTAAGTAGTGTTAAGGAACTAAACAACTCAGTTGGGTTAAGGAACCAAACAACTAAGTAGTGTTAAGGAATCGAACAACGCATTTGGTTAAGGAACCGAACAACTCATCTTAGTAAAGGAACTAAACAACTAGTTTTTCTTTTAGAAAACGATTTATCTTTCAAGACCCAAAACACTTAAGATCAAACTTCCAAATTAAAAGGCGATTTAAAATCTTAATTAAGGAGTTAATTAAAATTTGTTAATTATAATCTCTAATCAAGTTAAACTGGCTTAATTGCAAAGGAAAACAAGGTTAACTAAAATTAGGCGCAGGATATCAAAATTCTCTACCTAGTTAGAAAGAACTCGATTCCTAAATAGTTAAAGAAGTTTCCTTAATTCCTTATACATTTCTTGTCAATTTAAGTTGTCATTTAAAATAATATATCTTAAAAAGTGCTAAAAGTCGTAGAGTGCCCTATCCTTGAGAAATTTTCGCAGCGTGAATCAACTTAAAGTGCTCAATTGAAAGGTCTCTATAGTATATTGTACAAACATAAACTGTATTGATCCCTTCTTAGCAGAATCATGGATAACACAAGAGCTCAGCAAAAGGCACCGGATGATGAATTAGTCGCCCCTGCTAACCATCCTAAGATAGGGAAAAGTAATCTCCGACTAAGCTCAAATCTTAAATCCAAGGAACCTACTCTTCAAGTTGTATTAGATGCTCTCAAACTCACTCCATTCTACAAAGCATTTGAGATCACCGCTGATGTACCAGAAATATACATGCAAGAGTTCTGGGTCACTGTCTCCAGACATCATTCTTCACTTCGTTTCAAGTTGAATGGAAAAAGTCATACTGTTAACGTAGACAACTTCAGAGATATGCTCAAGATTTTCCCTAAACTCCCTGGTAAGATATTTGAAGAACCCCCACTTGAAGAGGAGATTCTATCTTTTATCAGAGACCTTGAACACACTGGTGAGATCAAGTTTCTATCTGATGTCAACGTCAATCGCATGCATCAACCATGGAGATCATTTGCTGCCATAATCAATAAGTGTCTAAGTGGAAAAACTACTGCTCTGGAAAGTCTTCGTTTGTTACGTTCTCAAATTCTTTAGGGAATGTATCATAACAAGACTGTTGATTATGTCTACTTGTTGTAGGAAGATTTGGTGAATCAAGTGAAGAACAAGAATTCTAAGAAGAACAATGACATGCATTATCCACGTTTCACCAATGTCATTAAGACTACTTCATGGCAAAGGATCAAGCAATACCATGGAGAAATAAGATGTTTTGGCACTATGCCAGGGATGATTTCATGTTCACCACAATAAGAGTCATTTCTAAACATCAAGACACACAGGTATACGGTGTTATTCTCCCTCAGCACTTGACCAACCAAGCCATGTTGGAGTCAGAAGCCTACAAGACTTATCTTGCTTATGCTACCGATGAGAAGATTCCAAAACCCAAATATGTCAAAAATAAAGCTGATTCGGAATCATCTCCCAAAAAGAAGACTGCTAACATTGCTAAAGGAAAAAGACTCAAGACTTCGGAAAAGGCGGTTAAACCTGCCAAGAAGAAGAAACCTGCAAAGGCATCTAAAGCTAAAGGTCTAACAGTGCTATCTGAAGTTGCTTTAACAGAAGCTGAACAAATAAAGCTAGCCACAAAAAGAAGTCTAATAGAAACTCACAGCTCTCACACCAACGACTCAGTTGTAGGTGAAGAATCAATGTCAATAAAAATATAACCAACAACGCTAATAAATGAAATTTATAGTTAAATACGCTTAAATAAAATAAAAAATAATAATTATAAAAAAATTTTAAAAATTATTAATAGTGAGAAGGAGAGGAGGGGGGGGGTGGTGGAGGGTTGGGGGGGGGTCGGGGGTGGTGATGTGGGGTGGGGGGGTACACATAAATGATTTTAAATTGACACGTTCTACAAATGACCAAATAATGCACCACCAATTACAAAATGTATCTGAATTGCATACAAAATCAATTTAGAAATTACAGAAAGTTTGAACTGTATTGAAAAAAATAATAAAAAAAAAAAAAATAAAAAACAAATTACATAGTGATAGGAGCTACCAACATCTTCCATTTGATAGTACTCTAGTAAATAGTTATCTATACTGTACTTTAATATTCTAACACAAAAATCCAAAAAATAGAGGGGCAAGAGAGGTATAATTATATTTTTAGAGGAGTATCGTTAAACTAGCAACTCCACTGGAGAGTGGAACACAATCCTCCGACATCTATGGCATCAAATCAATCCGCATCTAATGTAGAAAAATATATCATAACGCTAGAAATAATAAATACATAAAATTATATTTAATCAACATCACATATACAATAAACAAATCCTATCCCAACTCCCCACCTACACACAAAACGCCCCCCAACCACCACATCACCACCAACTACACACTCACACTACCTCAAATAAGTAGGTCTTGACTTTTTACCTTGGTCAAGGGTGAAGAGTTTGGATTTGCCTAGTATTTTATATATACTATCACACGAATCACCTGCCAAGAAGAATCAATTTGTAACAAAATCAAAAGGTTTAACAGTGCCATCTGAGGTTGCTTTGACTAAAGCTAAACAAATAAAGCTAGCAACAAAAAGAAGCCTAATGCAAACTCACAGCTCTCACGCCAGCGGCTCAGGTGCAGATAAAGGAACTGGTAGTATACCAGGGGTTCCTGATGTACCGACTTATAAATCTAATGATGACCAAATCTCTTGGAAGTTGAGAGAAGACGATGATGATGATAATGAAGATGATGATGACAATGATGATGATGGTAACAATGATGATGATGATAATGATGATGATGCTGATAATCAAGATGTTGAAAATCAAGATGATGATGATGAGCAAACAGATTCAGACAACGATGGTGATGACTTCGTTCATCCAAAGTTCTCAACTCATGATGAAGAAGATAAAGAAGAAGATAGCTTTGATCCTCGGGTTCAAACACCTTCTCATATTGAATCCACTGATGATGAAGACAGTGATGAAGAATTTCAAGATGCAAATGTTGAGGGAGATAAGATGAATGAAGAAGAGACAAATGAAGAAGCAGAAGTAGATGCATTATACAAAGACGTGAATGTTAATTTGGAGGGAAGAAATTATGAAATGACAGATGCCCCACGCACTATTGTTCAAACTACTCAAGTAATAGAAGACACTCATGTGATCATAACTCCGGTCAATCCAGAAGGTCAACAACAGAGTTCTTCTGTGTCATATGGCTTAGTTTCAAACATGCTCAACCCTAGTCCAGACACAGGAATTGACTCTTTATTTAACCTCAACACTGAGTCAACTTCACTAATAGATGTTCCGGTTACTACTTTTGCTGAGCCACCTCTGTTATCTGCAACAACTCTTCCTCTACCACCCACTCCTCTCATCACACATCTGCAACAAACACCAGTTCCCACACCACCAACTGTTCCAAGCTCCTCACTACAAGATCTTCCCAACTTTGGCTCTTTATTCGGGTTTGACCATAGACTAAAAACTTTGGAAAACAACTTCTCAGAGTTCAATCAAATGAATCAATTTGCTGTAGCAGTTTCTTTAATTCCCAGCATTGTTGATGCGTACCTTGCCAACAAGATGCATGAAGCCGTCAAAACAGTTGTTCAGTTACAATCCGAAAGACTTAGAGATGAAGCCCAAGCTGAAAATGCAGACTTCCTCAACAAACTTGATGACAACATTAAGAAAATAATCAAGGATCAAGTCAAGGAACAAGTTAAAGCTCAAGTCTCTAAGATTTTGCCAAAAATTGAGAAGACTATCAATGAACAACTCGAAGCTGAGGTTCTGACTCGTTCATCCAATGAATCTAAGACATCTCATGTTGTGGCCGCCAACCTATCTGAATTAGGGCTGAAGAAGATTCTCATAGACAAGATGGAGAGCAATAAGTCAATCCACAAATCTGATGAACAAAAGAATCTCTACAAAGCACTGGTTGACGCTTACGAAAGTGACAAGCTCATGACACTTATGGAGATAATGTTTTGTTTAAAAGACGTAGAGATGATGAGGATAAAGACGAAGAACCCTCTGCTGGATCAAACTGAGGGTCTAAGAGAAGACGAGCTGGAAAAGAACCAGAGTCAACTAGTGCACCAAAGGAAAAGACATCCAAGACATCTGGAAAGTCATATGAAGGGTCCAAATCTCAACACAAGACTGCTGGCGAATTTGCTCAAGGTCGTTGTGTCATACCTTTTGATCACTTCATCAACAACGACCTAGAGTATCTAAGCGGTGGTGTCTCAAGCCAAAAATATGCAACTTCTGTAACACCCCCAAATTGGGTCGCAGCGGAATATGGGTCCGGGGCGTGTTACTTCATAGATCAACAACACAAGATATATTGCCTGATGCTCTGGGACAGTTCAACATTGGATAAGCTCTTAGGCCCAGATAGAAGGGCCCATGAGTGTTTAATGAGCTAATGGACCACTTCTCTTAATTTCTCAACTTCGTTCATGACCGCTTAAAGTTGATAACCTTAACTCCGAAGTATTAACGGTCCAACATTCGAGCTGATGAGGGATCATGCCAGAGTCTGCGTTAGAACTTGAATATTTTTGGAAGAAAAATCAGTCTACAATGGCAACACTGATCAATTAGATGGAAACAACCCTAAAGGCAAACAATATTCCCATGATGCTGCGCAAGCCTATTACCATTGATACTAATTCTCGCTGGTCGTTTCAAGTCCTTTCCATTTGACAACTTCAACAATACGACTGCATATTAAGTGGTGGTGACTCAAGCCAAAATTATACAACTTCAGTGACAAAGACCAAGGCTGCAGATTACGGGCACATCAAATGGATTGAAGATTTGGTCCCTAACATAATGTGGAGTCAAGTGCCGATTGACTATGACAAGCAATTTTTGCACTCTGGGAATCTCACTATTGGGGGCAAACAACCTGAACAATTTATGCATTTGCTGTTTAACAGGGAATTTGGCTCATGATGTCTACTCAAACCGAAGGAATCACCATTGTCACCACGCTAGAAATTGTTGAACTTGGCAGAAATTACCAATTCATTTTTTTTGATTGGATCACTGTTCGTTAGAGATGATGACAAGTGTACAAATTCAAAGTAAGGCGATCTCAAGGCTCTGCATTCAAGTCATCGAGACATGCTATTCTTCTTGTTCAGGCAAGTTGACAAATCTCACTGTTGAACGAACGCTTAGCTTTTAATGTCTCCTGCGAATGTTTATCAAGAAGCATTTCGTCATCCAAGGCTGTATGGAAGTCTTCAATTAGGTGTCGGAAGTTACCAATAGAAGCTCAACCTCACAAGCGGATACGTACAGATCAGATCTTAAACGAAGAGAAGCTTATTCAGCATACTCCAATCCCAGAGGATTCATTTACCAGAACAAAGACAAAAAGAACAGACTAATGCGTATCGATGAACTACACAAGTTCAGTGATGGTACACTCAATGATGTTCGGACTGCTCTTAATGATCGTCTAAAGGGGAATTTGGATAAAGTATCTGCCTCAGACTATCTGGAGACAAAGTGCATAGAGGATTATAAAACAGGAGATATATCTGGGCTATTAACTACACAGCTAAAGAATAGGAGGATTATGCGGCGTTTGGAAAGATTTATTGGGGGAGACGTTTATTAAGGGTGACTTATCGGGATGCTGCAAAGTGACATAGATTTAGTCACATGATGTCCTCATCATAACAAGTCATTCCTTATGAATAATAAAAACTTGTGAGTTTGTATATATGTAGTGTAGACATTATGGTGATAATAAGGAGTGCTCGAGTATAAAATTTTCAAGAATTTCTTAGTAAATTTAAAAAATTTCAAATTATTGTACTCAGCATTGTCTTATAGACCCTCATAAATTGGGGGAGGTAGCAATAAATGTTCCTTATAGATTGTGTGTAAACATTTTGTCCGATACGTATTAATCAAATTTGATATCTAAACTTGGTAAGGGGAGAAAATGTGATTAAAAACTGCATCTAATTTGTATTGAAATGTGATTGCATAAAATGGGGATCTCATGCATCCCACACTTTTGCATGTACTACGATTACGATGCACATGTTAAGGGGGAGCTTTTAGTGATGATGAAAAAAAAAAACTCTCAAAGTGTAAATCTTTTGATATTTATATCAAACACTTTGATTGAACTTTTCAATGATTTTGGTTTTGATTATGATGGAATACCTAATGACCGACCATGTATTTTTTTCTTTAAAAGTATGAAGTTATAAGGTGGTTTTATGCTGGTATTCAAATCTTATGATCCAGTTAGAACCAGAGGGATCTACCTAGGGATATCCACTAGTTAGTGTAGAAGTCCTTAGGTATGATACAAAAAGAGAAAAAGTGAGAATCCGGAAATACTTGCCGATTGAGATGGAGCTAACACTGGAATAAACCCGACAAGGTGTTAGTTATGAAGTCTCGTAAGCATTGAAGGGGTTGAAGAATGAAAAGAAATGTAAGGATAAGGGTGTGAAAAGAAAGAAGCCCTCTATACATAAGGCAGAAACGGGGTGGTTAATACATAAACTGTCGGAAACACTAAGTTGTTGTCTGACATTGAAGACAATCATGGATCCAGTGACGCTATGCACAACCCTCCCCAGCCACTCAAGGTCTCTTAACAGACTCTTGTTTCATTTCTCATGGAGATTACACGCATTTCAATTGACTTTCTCACTCTGAGTTAGTTGATATTGAAAAGGTGGCAATATTACAGTTGCTCTAGCCTCTGGATACTAAACCAAAGGCGGCCCGAGAGCAAAGTGATCATCCATAAATCTCATTAGGACATTGTTAAAATTATGCTTGCTATCTCACACAATGTGAATAACAAGAAATATAAAGAGTCTTACACATTATCCTTGTGATTTTTCTAGAACATCCGAGTGATATAATTTACAATGAAGATGGAAATCCTGATTGAGCCAACATCAAACAAAGCTCAATGGTTAGCGTAGATTATGCGATGATTCTATATGAGTCAAACTTGTGAAAACTGGAAAGAAATAGAAATGATGGTGCGATTCTATAGAATCATACTTGTTCAGGGTTATGACAAATTATGATTGGATAATGATTTTGACATATTAACCCTCTGTCAATGGTGATTACAAAACCTTTAGCAGTGACACGGCGATAATTTTCAAATCACATTTTTTATATCAATGGTGAGATGAAATTCGGGGTTAACTCTTATAGTTGCTGTCTGACTTGAGACGTTTCTGATAATGAGCACATGCTTGTAGTTTGATGATCTTGATTTACAATGTGTTAGAACGACTCAAACTTCAGTTGGAATTCCTGTCAAGGAGATTCTTCTTAAATTGAATCTACCTGATCACAGGTTGATCCTCATGGATTCGAAGGGTTACTGCACAAACACGGGCGACAGGAACAAAGCCATGTTCGTCCCCCACTTTATTGCTAACTATTTCATTTTAGGAATATATAAAGATGGACATGGAGGTACCTGATTCCAGCTGACTCACAGATTCATAGCCATATGTTGGGAATTAAGGACTTCTACAACTTTGTACTGCTGGTTCAACTTAGTACTGCCATGAGAAGACTTAGTACTGTCAAGCTTAGTTAGTACTGCCAGTACAAATTGTTAGTACTGCCAGTTTATTAGTACTGTTAGTTAGTACTGTTTGTTATATAGTTAGTACTGCTAAAGTGATATGCATGAGTTATATTAGGTCTTAGATACTGCATGATCACTTGACGCTGTTTGTAAGTCCCATTAGGGTTTTCCTTGATGTTATATAAAAGGAACTCTAAGGATAGATCCTAGATATTTGTTTTTATATTAGTATTCATAGTTTGCATAGCAGTCATAGTTTTATTCATAGTATTTTGTAGTTCAAAATAGTATTATAATTTATTGAAAGTTTAGTAAAGGATCTTGTTTTATGTTTCATGTTCTTTTTAGTATTGCAAACTAGATTCCGCATAGTTTTTGCTATATTCAATCTTTGTTCTGCCATACACGTATCGTTGTCTTGGATCTATCCAGTATAACTAAGCTTTTAACAAGCTAGTAAAGAGCTGTACCAGAAGGCATGTGTCAAACTCACGTGGTGCAAGATCGCTTGTGAGAAACTCTAAATAAGAAGAACACTATATCTACACAAGATCTCATAATCAAAGAGAAGATGGAATCACAGTCAGAAACTACCCAAACAGTGTCTGCAATAAAAACTTCCTATACTCAAAATAGGAGACTATGATCTATGAAGCATGAGAATGGAGCAATATCTTACTCACATTGATTATGCTCTTTGGGAGGGTATTTGATGGGTGATGACCTGCTATTGCATCAGCTAGTATGAAATGAAGGTCCTATTTCCTTCCAAAACTGACTGAACAAAAGTAGCAAGAAGAATAAATTGAATGCAAAAAGCACTATGTTGTGGCCATTCCGGATGCGACCTATTGATGTTTAATGGCATCAAGGATGCAAAGACCTTATGGAAGCAATCAAGGCTAGGTTTTTGGAGGCAACAAGAATCAAAGAAATACATAAAACCATTCTGAAGCTAGCAATATGAGATTTTACTGCATTCAAGATCGGGAAGGACTGGATAAAACCTATGATAGGTTTCAGAAACTCATCATCAATTGGAAATTCCTGGTGAAGTTATCATCCCTAAGGAAGATGCAAATTCTTAAGTTGCTAAAGAAGTCTTCCATCAGCTAGGACAATAGTTGGCTTGAATCATGCGTAACAAAGCTGATCTAGATGAGTTAAGCCATGGTACGAATTCGTACAACAACTTGAAGGTGTAATGAAAGCTAAGATTAAAAGCCAATAAGCTCAAGCTAAACTCTCAGAATTGGTTTTGTATCTTAGATGATATAGTTTAGTACTAATAAAGCAGTTAATACTGCTCATGATGTTCCTGCTGCTAGGTCAAAGGGACAAGCTTCTTCCTCAACCTATGCTGATGATGTCATGTTTTCCTTCTTTATCAATCAATTTAATAGTCCACAGTTGGACAATAAAGATCTGGAGCAGATTGATACTGATGATCTTGAAGAGATGGATCTCAAATGGCAGGTGGCCATGCTTACCATGAGGGTGAAGAAGTTATTAAAGAAGACAGAAAGGAATTTGAATTTCAATGGCAAAGAAACTGTTGGCTTTGATAAGACAAAGGTTGAATGTTACAACTGCCATAGGAGATGTCATTTTGCTAGAGAATGCAAGGCACCAAGGAATCAGGGGAATAGAAATAGAGTTGCTCCAAGAAGGATTGTACCAGTAGAGACTCTTGCAAATGCCTTGGTTGTTCAAGATGGGATATGTGGTTATGATTGGAGCTATCAAGTTAAAGAAGGACCCACAGACTTTGCTCTAATGGCCCATTTGTCTTCAGGTTCATCCAGTTCATCAAGCTCAAATACTGAGGTATAAAATTTCTCTAAAGAATGTTTAGAATCTTATTAATCTCTTCAAAAACAGTTTGATCAACAACGTGAAGTTCTAAATAAAGCTAATCTAGAATTATTAGCTTATCAATGAGGCTTAGATTTCATTAGGATGCTAGATAGAATTGTGATTCATAAAAAAAATGAAGTTGTTTTTGAGGAAGACATGGCATTTTGAAATTTGATGTTAAGGTAAGTGATAATTCTTATAACATAGCTTAAAATTCAGTTAGCAGAGGCTTTAAGAGAATAAGATGATTTATTAACTAAAATTAGAAAAGTTTGAAACATCATTTATGAAGCTAACTAAACTGATAAACAGTCAAATAAGTGTTAATAACAAGTCTGGTGTTGGTTTTAACAGTCAAATGAATGAAAATGAATTGCATGATTGTCATCTGAATAAAAGTAAAGTATTTGAAAGTGCATCTGATAGTAGTGTGAATGAGATTGAAGAGGAAAATAATCAAGTAAATGATAGGTTTAAGAAGGTTGAGGGATATCATGCAGTTCCCCCTCCTTACACGATGGAACTACATGCCCTCAGACCTGACTTATCATTTGTGAATTTAATGATTCTGTCTATTAAGACTAATGTGAGTGAAAACTCATCTTAGTGTGCCTAGAATTGAATCAACTGCATCTAAGTCTAGTAACGATAGTTTGGAACAACCTAAAGATGTTAGGCCTAGTGCTCCTATCATTGAAGAGTAGGAGTCTGATAGTGATGATGATTAAACCTTCATTTGAATAGAATAAACCTAGTTATGCTAAAATCAATTTTGTTAAATCAGATGAAAATACTAGGAAATCTGTTATTGAACAACACACATATAGGCAAGCTGAAAACCTTAGGAAAAGTCAGAGTCCTAGGGTTGATAAAAGAAATTAGAATGGAATAATGACTCAGAAACTAGGGGATGGTTTTGAGTTCAATAAGAAAGCTTGTTTTGTATGTGGAAGTCTTAACCATTTAATCAAGGATTGTAACTTTTATGAGAATAAATGGTTGGAAATCTGTGTTGCATAAAGTATGGAAAGGGTTACTGGTTAAAAGTGGAAGTTAGACCAGTATGGAACAATGCGTTAGTGGAGTGAATCCCAATAACAAATTTGATCTACCCACATTCCTAAAAGAAATTTTGTTCCAACAACAGTTGCAACAAAGTCTGGACTAGTGCCAGTTAATGCTGCTAAGCAAAGCGCTTCAAGAGCATCAACATCAATTAGTATTGCCAGACATGTTAATATGCTTGCATTAAACAAATTAAATGCTTGCATCACCAATAAAATATTCTTATTTTAAGAACATTCACCATTGAGAAGGCTTTAGAAACTAAAATTAGAGCTAAAAACAAAAATTTAATAAAAGTTTTACTGCTTAAGGTAATAATGTAATAATGCATGGGCTAGAAGTAGTAGTTAGTATGCTGAGGGAGAAAAAAGGAAAATGCTGTTAGTCCTCATCATGATGGATTTAGAGACCACAGGGAAAAGTTAAGTGACCTATCTCCAAAGACAATGGATCTACATGCCTATAAAGATTTGACTATGTTGATCCTCAAGGCAGATCAAGTAAGTGATGGTTGGGTTCCCCAAGAGAAACTAATTCTCTTATATTGAGTGCCGGGTATATCCAGAATATGATTTACCGGATCATAGGGATTTTTAATAGTGGATGATTAGGCATATGGACTGGAACAAAGTCCTTACCTTACAGATTTCCAGACATTGATGGTGGATTTTGTAGGCCATTTGGCAGGGAAGTCCTTTAAATGAGGTAAATTATTTTTTTTTTTCTTGAAAAGGTAAAATTAGGACTGAGAAATAGTCTTTGAAGATGTTACTTGTAAAGAACTTAAGTTATCTTTTCTCTATCTCACAATTGTGTGACAAGAATGCAATGTTCTTTTCACTGAGACTGAATGTCTTGTTCTATCTCCTGACTTTAAGCTACTTGATGAAAGTCAAGTCTTGCTTAAAGTTCCCAGACAGAACAATATGTACAGTTTTGATCTAAAGAATGTTGTTCTTTCAGGAGGTTTGACTTGTTTATTTGCAAAGGCTATAATAGATAAGTCTAATTTATGGCATAGGAGGCTTGGTCATATAAACTTTAAAACTATAAACAAACTTGTGAGGGGAAACCTTGTTAGAGGTTTGCCTTCAAAGCTCTTTGAAAATGACTATATTGTTTTTTTTTTGTTGTTGGCAGAGAGAAAGTAACACAAAGCTTTTTTGTACGACCAAGCTTGTGAGCTTAACAGCAACCTTATAAATGTTGCATATTGACTTCTTTAGGGCCAACATCTGTAAGGAGTTCAGAATAAGACATATTGCCTTGTTGTCAGTTGGACTATAGTAGGTTTAGTTGGGTTTTTCTTTTTGGCCACCTAAGGATGAGACACCTAGTGGGATCCTTACACTTTTATAAGGCATAGAAAAACCAAAATAAATCATAAGGTTAAACATCATCAGATGAGACAATAGAAATGAGTTTAAAAATAATGACGTGAATCATTTCTGTGTAGGATGAAAGGGATTAAGAGGGGTTTTGTGTTGCCGAACTCACAATAAATGGAGTTGCTGATGTGAAAGAAAGAATATGACTAATAGGAGGAGCCAGGGCAATGCTGCAGATTCATTATTACCTACTATATTTTGGGCTGAAGCAGTTATACTGCGTCTTTATGTTTCAAAAATTGGGTTCTAATGACAAGCCTCACAAACAGACACCTTATGAAATTTACTTGGTAGACCACCTAGTATAGCTATCTATGAGACCTTTGGTGTCCTGTGAACTATTTCTTAATACCTTAGATCCCTAGGCAAATTTGATGGGTAGGATGATGAGGGGTTCTTGGTTAGTTACTCTATAAATAGCAATGCTTTTAGGGTTATTTACACTGAACTAGGAAGGTAGAGAGAATCTGCACATAATTCGCTTGAAACAAACCCAATGTTGCAGGGATCACGTGGATTAGAATGGCTCTTTGATATTGATTCACTGACAAAATCTATGAATTATGAGCCAGTTACTAAAGGAAATCAAACTAACGGTGATGCAGGCTGCACATAAACTTTCTTGAAAACAAACCCAATGTTGCAAGGAGTGGACCAGATTGGCTCTTTGATATTGATTTACTAACAAACTCTATGAATTATAAGCCAGTTACTGCAGGGAATCAAACTAATAAGAATGCAGGTATCAAGGATAATGTTGATGCAGTACCTACTCAACAATATATTCTGATATTACTTTATGATAGTCTACAGAGCTCAAAGGATGTAGTTGCTGATGATGCTGGTAAAAAGACTAATAAAGAACCAACACATGAGGGTGAAAGAAATGGTCAAGAGAAAGAAGGAGGAGCTTCAAATAAAGAAAATGACCATAATGTGCAAGATTTTAGATCTGAATTGGATAATTTGCTTGTTCAACAGAAGGAAGGTTATGCTAACAGCACTAACAGAGATAGTACTGTTAGTCCATCTGTTAGTACTGCTGGGCAAAACTTTACTAATGCTTATGATCTTCCTACTGATTCTCTCATACTTGATTTGGAGGATACTAGTATCTTTAGTGGTGCATATGATAATGAAGATGTGGGTGCAGAGGCTGACCTTAACAACTTAGAAATCACCATGAATGTCAGTCCTATTCCCACAACTAGAATTCATAAGGATCATCCTAAAGACCAGATCATTGGAGACATAAATTCATCTACTCAAACAAGGAGGATGACCAAGATTACTGAAGAACATGCTATGGTCAGTTACATCAAAAGGTAGAGGAGAACAAATCACAAAGATTGTCAAAACTGCTTATTTGCCTGTTTTCTCTCACAAATAGAACCCAAGAAGGTGATTCAAGCTTTGACAGATCCAAGCTTGATAGAAGCAATGCAAGAGGAGCTTCTGCAATTTAAACTTTAAAAGGTTTGGACTCTGGTGGATCTTCCTAAAGGTAAGAGGGCTATTGGAACTAAATGGGTGTATAGAAACAAGAAAGATGAGAGAGGAATTATAGTTAGAAACAAGGCAAGACTGGTTGCACAAGGTTACACCCAAGAAAAAGGCATTAATTATGATAACGTTTTTGCTCCTATTGCTAGGATAGAAGCAATCAGGTTATTCTTGGCCTATACATCATTTATGGGATTTATTGTATACCAGATGGATGTGAAGAGTACCTTTTTATACGGTACTATTGAAGAGGAGGTGTATGTGTGCCAACCTCTTGGTTTTAAAGATCTATAGTTCCCTGGTAAAGTTTATAAGGTAGAAAAAGCTTTATATGGTTTACATCAAGCTCCTAGAGCCTGATATGAAACCTTATCTACCTACTTATTAGAAAATGGATTTAGAAGAGGCGCTATAGATAAGACTAATTCATCAAGAAGGACAAAGGTGATATCCTATTAGTGCATGTGTATGTTAATGACATCATCTTTGGATCTACAAAGAATTCTTTATGTGTTGAGTTTGATCAGATGATGCACAAGAAGTTCTAGATGAGTTCTATGGGGGAGCTCACTTTCTTCTTAGGGTTGCAAGTCATGCAAAAAGATAATGGAATCTTCATCAGCCAAGACAAGTATGTGGCTGATATATTGAAGAAGTTTAATTTTGTCACTGTAAAGACAGCAAGCACTCCAATTGAGACTAACAAAGCATTGCTTAAGGATGAAGAAGCTAAGGATGTGGATGTACACTTATACAAATCAATGATTAGATCATTGATTATTTGACAGCTTCTAGACCTGACATAATGTTTGCTGTTTGTGCTTGTGCAAGGTTTCAAGTTACTCCTTAAGTCTCACATGTTAATGTTGTGAAGAGGATCTTTAGATACTTGAAAGGTCAACCTAAATTGGGCCTTTGGTATCCTAGGGATTCACCATTTGACTTGGAAGCTTTTTTTGATAGTGATTATGCTGAAGCTAACCTTGACAGGTGATAACCAACTTTTTAGGGTTGAATTACGATTCAATTATGGTATAGTATAGAACATATTCCAAGAGATTCAAATCGATTACTTTTATCTAAAGTAAAATCAAAAATCCCCCGGGTCATTTCCCGACAAGGCATGAATTTGAAAATCGAATGTCGGTTTGGGAAATATGCTTGAATAATCAAAGATTTGATTTGGTTATCTATTTCTACAAATAAAATGCAAAAACAAGTAAAAGAAACCCTAAAATGAAAGCAATTTAAGCTAAAACCTAAAATAGGGAATGTAAAAACGCGACTTAAAAAACCTAATTTAACAAATTTAATCCTAAAGTGATTTTTTTTACTTTTAATTAATCCTAAAAGACTAAAAAGTAAGAATAAAGAAAACTAGACCAAAAACGGAAGCTTTAAAAGTTGAAAAACGAAGAAAACGAGAACGAGACTTTAAAACCCGTTCTTTAAAAAACAAAATTTTGCAAAATAAACCCCACGGATGCAAATTTATTTTTCCTAGGTCCTACATGTTAAAAGAAAATTTTAAAAAAAGAATTATACTTTTTTTATTTTTATTTAATT
>BQNB010123454.1:0-20095 GCA_026074375.1 Tanacetum coccineum
AAAAATGTGTGTATAGAAATGTGTGTAAAAAATGCGTGTATAAAAATGTGTGTATAAAAACGTATATAAAAATGTGTGTATAAAAACATGTAAATGTGTGTATAAAAACGTGTAAAAAATGTGTGTATAAAAACGTGTATAAGTTTTAAAAATAAGTAGAAAATAAAAACGTGTATAAAGTAACAAAAAAATAAGTAGAAAATATAAAAGACTAACGATGCAATAAAAAAATAAACGGTCGTTAAAAATGTAACTTGCAAACCTGTTAATTTTCTAAACATTGCAACAAAAAAAAGATGGATACCTTAAATTGAGAAAGAAAAAAAAGACCAATACCTTTAATTGAAATTAAACCTAAGATGAGTACATTTTTATGCGATTTGCCTTTTTAATATATAGTGTCGTATGGTTCTATAATTTATCTTAAGTTCAATTGAACCTATGAAAGATATTGACTCTTTACTAATAAGCTTTAATTTTAAGTTCTATGTCTACAAAATTATAGGATATACGGAGTATTCGCAAAAACAATCAAACTTATGATTATAAGTTATAATATACTATAATAAGACAATATTTATTGATGTTTTAATTTAGTTTTAACTATATTTTAACTAACATTAGTCATCACCACTCAAGGTTATAGATAGCGTGAGGCGTGGCGTATCGACATGACCAAGCCTCACGCATTTGCGAGCCATGGCGAGTCATGGCGTTTTTAAGGCTTGACTTAAAGCGGTACAAAATATGAAAATATTTATAAATTTATATATTTATATCATATTTCAAATATATTGAGTTTACAAAAAGTGTCATACATGAGGAATAAAGTCAAGAAACTATCTTTGCATGTAATCTTTTTCATTTCTATATAAAAATACGATTTTTATCGAAGTTGAATTCAAAAAAAGCCTCCACGCATCACGTTTTATCGCTTCTTATCACGTTTTTTAACTCCTCATCTCACGCCAAGCCTTAATCCCAAGCCTTGGTCTATTGTGTGGCGTGAAGGTCACGCCTCGCGCCTTTGCGAGGCCTTTGCGGCGTCATGGCGTGCCTTTTAGAACCATGTCACCACTTGTTAAACTTAAAAATGTTTATGGAAAAAAACTTTTGTTAATTTTTTTTAAAAAAGTCATGAAGACCGGTTTAATCTAACTGGGTCAACGAAAATGTAGCATCCCCCGCCTACTCAGACCATAATATTATTCGCTTTGCCCGCATGCTCACGGCTTTGCTTTGTGACCCTCATGTAAAGACTTCCCGGCAGGTCACCCATACCAGTACTACTTTCACATGAGCACGCTTCACTGCGCAATTCCTTAGAACCCCACTCGCAGTAGACCACAAAATGCATTGTGTCATTACAAGGCGAATGTTATCTTATGAACCAACAACTCTCTAGACCACAGCCGATATGGGATTTGCCTAGGATGTCACAGAAACCCGGCGGTTCAATCCGGTTCTCAAACAAATAAAAACCCGGTCACATTCGACTTGGTCTTCGAGGCGGTTCACGATTTAACCGGTTCAACTGACCGGGTCAACCCGAGTTTTAAAACATTGGTTATCATTAATATGTTTAATTTTACATATATACCCCCGATTCACCTTATAAGTTTTATTGCCATTTTGCCGCTATTAAATCTAATGGTTAAAAATATTTTTCATTTTTCTCATTTTTATATAATAGTGTCACTCGATCCACACTCGAGCTCGTTCATTTTCTTCCGAAGGTTTTAAACATGAGAACACAAAATTATAAATCAACACTCTTTACTCCATTGCAATGTTTTGAAATCCGGTTCGACTCGGTCGGTTCAACTGGTTGAACCAGTTTCGGTTTAAAAAACGGGTCAAATTAAACCGGGTTTTATATTTTCGAAACACGGTTAGACCGGCCGAAATTTGAAGTGACACGGGTCAACCTGGTTCTCGAAACCCGGCCGGGTTTCGGTTTTTTTCGTATTTTTTTACAAATAAAACAAGTTAATTATATATACTTTCTACGTAATTTAATTTTTACATGTTATATTTGTTAGTAAATGATTTTTAGGCTTAATGTATTAAATATTCATAATTTATATATATATACTTTTTTGTCATTGGAAATATATTTTTATTTTATTTTTATTAAAGACCGGGTTGACCCGGTGATCGAACCGGTTAAACCAATACTCGACGATTAGAAACCCACTTTCCAAAACATTGCTCCATTGACTTTAGTTTTAAAAAAAAGGACAAAACTACATTCAAATATTCCTCGTTCTTCTTGGGTTCATCCCTAAATCATAAAAAATTAAAAATAAAAAACATTTATTTTTGTACATCATTTTCTACGGAGTACTATTTATTTAATAATCCTAAATTGTGCCAAAAACTTTGTTGCTTTATGAATTGTCCCATAATAATTTATTTGGTAATTCTATTGTTGCCCCTTATTGAAAATGTGATAGCACTAAATGCCCTCGAATTTTCTTTTTTCTTCAAATGCCTACCGAGGCGACAAATGAGAGACTTTCACTAAAAAGTGACACGTGTCCATCTAAGTACCGGGACGACTTGACACACTAGGGACACTTGTTAAAATTTGGTGAAAGTCGCCCCGATCGCGTCGGTCGCCTTGGGGCATTTAGGGGAAAAAAGGTCGCCCCGAAGCATTTAGTGCAAGCACATTTTCCCTATGGGGCAAAACTAGAATTTTCCCTAATTTATTGGCAATCAGTGTTGCAATTTCAAAGGGTTTTTCCAAGATTTAATATTCATTTTTTAATGAGCTTGTTTGATTGTTAAATTTTTTCACCATGCGGAAGGGTTGGTTTGTTTGCTTGAAGGAAAAAATATCTAATTTTATTGGGTCAAAAGATCAATGATCTTCCACTCTTAAATAGGTAAAGCTGTGTTGGCGCGGCCATTTCAAGGTTGTTTACGTTAGGGGTAGCAATTTTTGATCCGATCTGAAATCGACACGAAAATTAACATGTTGTGGTTGAATCTAAATAGATTTTGAGTCGGGTTTGGGTTGGCCCATCTAATCGTTTATAAACAAGTCAGGTTCGAGTTGGGAATAAATTAAGCAGGTCAACCCGTTTAAGATTTTTCTCTTAAATTAAAAATTATTGATATTTTCTTATACGGGTTAAATAGGTTAAACGGGTCGACCCACAAACTCGTTTAACCAGTGTCATGTGCCAACTTTTGTATATAAAACGGGTTAAATGTAGGGGTGAGCATAAAAACCGAATAAACCGAAAACCGAAACCAAACCGAACCGAACCGAAAATAACCGAACCGAACCGAATTCGCCAAAACCGAATCGAACCGAACTACTAATTCGGTTCTCGGGTTGGATATAGGTTTGACACTCCAAACCGAAAACTGAATTCATATAATTATATATATATATATATATATATATATATATATATATTAAAATATATATATATATATATATATATATATATATATATATATATATATATATATATATATATTTATATATTTATATATATAAATACTATTAAAATGTTATCATAATATAAAAAAACACTTTTTATGTTAATAATAATTTTTGTTTACTAAAAATCTATGTAATTATTAAAAAAAAAATTAAATAGTGAAATTCGGGTCAACCCGAGAACCGAACCGAATTCGAATTCGGTTTTCGGTTCGGTTTGGTTTTCGGGTTGACCAAAAAAAATTAACCGAACTAACCGAATAACCCGATAACAGAACCGATCAACACCCCTAGTTAAATGGGTCAATTCGAAACCCGTTTAACATGTTCAACCCATGTAACATATTTAACCCGCCAACCCAAGTATATATAAGGTTTAAAAAGGTCAGGTTGTTAGGGTTGATATAGTTGTCCCGGTTATTTAAACGGGTCAGGTTTGGGTTGGGGTTTTTGTGACCTGGCAACCTGTCAACCCGATCCCGACCTAAATTGCCACCCCTAATTTGCGCCTAGCAGGAAGTGAACTTGAGACCTCATCAATTTTAGAGTGATAGTCGAAGCCTTTTTGCCACCTTGGTCAGCATATGAAAATTGTTTAAATTTTAGTGTAATTGTTTTACTAATCAAGATCAAGGTTATAAATAGCGTGAGGCGTGGCGTAGCGGCATGGTCAAGCCTCACGCCTTTGCGAGCCATGGCGAGTCATGGCGTTTTTAAGGCGTGACTTAAAGCGACACAAAATATGAAAATATTTATAAATTTATATATTTATATCATATTACAAATATATTAAGTTTACAAAAAGTGTCATACATAAGGAATAAAGTCAAGAAACTATCTTTGCATGTAATCTTTTTCATATCTATATAAAAATACGATTTTTATCGAAATTGAATTCAAAAAAGCCTCCACGCATCACGTTTTATCGCGTCTTATCACGTTTTTTCACTCCTCATCTCACGTTAAGCCTTAAGCCCAAGCCTTGGTCTATTGCGTGGCGTGGAGGTCAAGCCTCGCGTCTTTGCGAGGCATTTGCGTTGTCATGACGCGCCTTTGCGGTGTCATGATCAAGATGTCATATTGTTAAAGTCAAACCCCTTAAATGTTGGTCAACAAGATTTTGATTCATTAGCTCAGAAAAAAGATGAGTGTATTGGTTTTCTTGAGGTTTTTATACACCAAGCTAGAGATATCTATACTCATTATAAAGGAGATTTAGGATTCTCTTGAAAGTTGAAAAATTGCCAATTTAGGAAATGTTAAAAAATTAATGCATGGAATCTTACACACTAATAAGCATAGTGTACAACTTATACAAACATAATTAGACAATTAAAACATACAACTTATGCATGGAATCTTACACACTAATAAGCATTTTGATTCATGCATGGTTCCTCATTTATACTCGAATTGTTGGCTTGGTTACTGAGATATTACATGTGAATGCATACTATACACACTATTGCATCATAGTGATAATTCTAATACTGTTATTCATCATTGTCTCTTTTCTAATACTATTAGAGAATCCCTACTATTGTTTATCTTTTCTATTTGAAATTTGTATCAGGTATATAAGACGTAGCATGTGAAGGATTCTTTTCAAAATGAGAAGGTGAGTAGGGTAATGTGTAAGAGTTTGTAATGATGGGTGTTTTATCATTATCATATATTGGTTTTTATATGTATTCATATGTGTATATCGGATATTGGTTCTTATTATGTATTGATATGTGTATGTTTCTTTTGAATTCAATTAAAGGTTTTCATGGTTATTAAGTTGAACGTAGATGGTTTTGTAAAGTGATACAAGTAAATGGCCTCGTTTCACAAATGTGAAATAAGTATGGTTTTTATTGTTACGCGTTCTAAAATATCCTTTTAGACACAAGGGTAATAATGGTGATGTCCGCGTGCTATTTACACTTTTCATGACAAGGAGTAATGTCTGGCGATCATAAAATGACTTATCGTTGAGATTAACGATAAATTTGCAAACTTGCAGTACATAACTTTTACTTAACGAAATGAGAGATCTAATTTTCTTGTGCCACAACTATGGTTCTTGGGCCTTCACCAAATTTTGAAAAATTCTTCATGGGCTATGCTAAGTGGACTTAAACCAAAATTAAACTTGGGCTGCAAAATGAATAATCATATTTTGGACTGTCATTGGCCTGCTCGAAAATGGGATGTCCGAAATGGTGTATTCTGTTTAGGGGTGTTGATCGGTTCGGTTATCGGGTTGAACGTTACAAGAAATATTTACCACAATATCGCATATCGTTAATTATCTGCAGCTAGAAATTACCGGTGCTATGCACGGGTACTCGTCTAGTACATAATATATGTATCTACCATAAGCAAGATGTATATGCTAAGGCTTTCTTGACTAGTGACCAAGAGTCGAGTGAGGTGACTCGCACGATTAATGGGGCAGGGCAGAATCCTGTGTTTGATGAGAGTGATCGGATAAATGTACGAAATGAGGCTAGTGTTGGAAAAATAGTATATGTTATATATATATTTATGTCCAAATGGAGATAATATGAATGAGATGTCGTGTCTCAAAGTGGGACACGTGAAACACAAAATCTGGAAATCTATTTTAGGAATAGATTTAAACTTATCAAATAAGTTTGTACATAATATTTTGTGTCATTAAAAGGTATGCAAATCTTTTTTGTTAATAAAAGATTTGGCCTAGTCTCATTCGTTTTATACAACTAAATATGCAGCTCCATAGAAACCAAGTTCCAGCAATCCTTTCGATCAGAAATGTACGACTGCTTTCGTGATTTTTCAGGCAAGTTTGTCAGGTCCGGCTGTACAACAGCTTTGGACGTTGTACCCTGGGAAACAGACGGCGAATCTGTTTTAAGGGAATCGTGTTAAACACGAGCCTCGTTCCACGACCTTTTACTGCTTTTATTTAATTATCGTTATATAGTGTTTGTGTCTTCTGCTTCTACCCTTTCTGGTCTGTTATTTATTTTCTATTAATTTAATTGATTGTATTATAATTCGATTTTATTAATAAAAGTGTAACAGTTTCCAACAGCTAGTTCGTTAAGATGTGAGATTTGGATACTTAGTAGGATTAAGAATTATCTTAATGATCAGCTTTTGGGGTTTGCTTTGGTGTCATTAAGTGAGATTTTCGGTAAGAATGAGACGTTGGAGAATGAATATGAACTCTTGTCGAGTGAGCTTATGCATTCGTCTTGCGGTTTTTTTAAGTTGAGTATAGTCTACATTGGATCACAGCCTGAGGTGTTGGACATTATGAACCATAATCCTTGTTTACGTGATCGAGATGAAGTATGTATTAGATGAATATATTGAATTAGTTGATAATATTAGTGAGTCATAGTTGACTCTTATATTTTGTATGATTATATTATCCTTGTCATGCTTTGTTATAAATTAGCTGTAGGCTTTATCTTTATCTTGGCTCAAGCCTATCTCTTGTATCATATATATATTGTATGTTTTATGAAGATAATCAAGGACATCAATTAGTCTTCCGGGGTTTTCTATCTTCCAATATGGTATCAGAGCCATTGGTACGATCTTGAGACCTACTCAATCATCAAGCCGCCGCTGCGGCTGCGCTAACCACCCCGTCAAATCTCTCCACCACCGTTTTGTGACCATACCAAACAAACATCCTCGTCCAAAAAGAATCAAATCTTCTATATAATTCTCAAACCTAACGTCGGCCGTCATTATGAGCCTGCTTTCTATCATATCCAAAAAGAATTAAATCTCTCTCCATCTCTATTATCAAAACTCTAGTTGTCAGCCACCATGAGCCGCAACTAAATTTCAAAAAAAAATCTCTCTATCACCTAACCGTCGGTCGTCATGAGTCGCTTCTATCCTTTCAAAAAAAATTTTACTTCTATTCTCTCCACAAAAAAATTGTTATTAAAAAAAATCAATCTGAACCTCTATCAAGTTTCTTCTCAGGATTTCTCTCCGTTTGCAAGTTTAACTTCAGTCGGATCGAAGACCTCCGCTCCAACTGCGGGGGGGGTATTAGATGAATATATTGAATTAGTTGATAATATTAGTGAGTCATAGTTGACTCTTATATTTGGTATGATTATATTATCCTTGTCATGCTTTGTTGTAAATTAGTTGTAGGCTTTATTTTTATCTTGGCTCAAGCTTATCTCTTGTATCCTATATATACTGTATGTTTTATGAAGATAATCGATGACATCAATTAGCCTTCCGGTGTTTTCTATCTTCCAAATAGTATGTAATGAGCTTGAAAAGATTGAGTTTCCTGATCCAAACTCATGAACGAAAATGAATTCATGGTTTCTGAATACTACAGTCAAAGTCAAACAACTGAAAACGGCGATTCCCTTAGTTCAGATTCAAGTGATAAAGAACTTTCAAGTTTTCCAAAAGAAAATCTTGAAACTACTTCGTTTGAACAAGGTAAGATCGATACAAATTTGGAGTCATTGGATAAGAAAGAAGATGAGACTATGGGTGCCGTTGACTCAGTTGTGCAGCCTGCTATCGGTATGAAAACTGTTTTCGAGCAAAAAGTGGTGCAACAAGAGATTGTAGACGTGTACTTGAAAAGCATGCAGCAGTTCACCGAGGCTCTGGCAAAGATGAACCTTCCAATAGATAAAGAAAGCAAACTATATGATTCAGGTGGTAATGATAGTACAAAGCCAAACGGAAAAGAGTCAAAGGGGGAGGGTCAGTGCCCAAAAGTATTCTATGGGAGCAGAGCGTTTTGGGGTATTTGATTGGTTCAGCAGATGTAAAATAAGATCATTTTTGCTGTTTTATGGCCTGTTTCAGCTAAATTTGTTTTGGACTGCCAATGTATGTAAGTATGTATATATGTATGCAATCATGGTTAGTTAATAAAAATGTGTGTAACTAAATATGCTTTGACTCGAGAATTCTAGACGCCAATATGTTGAAATAAGGCCGTTCTTATGAAATACTACTACATAAGTGACATTATCAAAATTAGCAGATGATAAGAGATGATATTCTTTACCTAATTACAAACAGCAAGAAGGATTCTAAGGCTAGAGATCAGCTAGCACCAAAACAGCTTCTTGGATATTAATAAGGTTATTTGAAGTAGGATCACAAACACAAGATGTCTCTAGGATATTGCGTTTACCATGTGACTGAAATGATCAGAACTCGTAATTCACCTCAAGAACGGTCTGAATGATGGATGTTTCACTGTTTCAAAAAGGATTTGTGTTGGGCATGAGGTAGTAATCGAGAATCAGGAGTACCCTTTTGTGGTACTGTCATATCATGTCAAAGTCACAAGTCCGCATTTGCGTGCTTCCTTGTCTATGACCTCCTTAGGTAACGGGTAATAAGTGACTTGGGTTGAAACGGGTCGCTTTTTTAGTATGGGTTATCCAGTTGGTCAGCTTATGTGACCTACAAACATTGTTTGTATTTTATTTTATTTTTACGTAAATAAATAACGCGCCAAATACCTTTGGATAAAACTATGTAGGAGCTTGTATCCGTTAAAGTAGGCTTTGGGTAACTTCCAACGGGTTGATCTGTTTGAGATAAAACTATTTAGGAGCCTTTAGTAAGTTTTAACCCGTTGAATATATTTTGTTAAATGTTTCGGTTTGACCCATTTGAGACAAAACAAATTCATGAGTAAACAAGTCGATATCGACACAATTATCCTCACGGGTCACGGTATCACTACTTTTTTTGGTCTATGTAAAGCAAAATCTTGCAAATCTTTACATCCTGTCAAAGGTTGATGTGGTCAAACAAGCAGCTTTTAGACAAGATTTGTAAAGTTGATGATGGAAAATTGTTGTTAGGCCATTTTTGGTCCTCTTTTTTATGTTCCACAACACTTGCTGTATTTGATAATTTTGAAAACAATTGAGAGGCAAAATGAGTATCTTAGGAAGTTTGGTCCCTACATCATGTATCTCCCAAATGCAACCCAGATAGTAAAACAACACAAAAAAGGTTGCTTTTATGGACCATGGTCTTCACTTTTGCTACTTGTGTGAGTTTTGTAATATCATGTGTTTCCTAAAGTAATAATTGGATGTGCACAAAAGATCATATCTACCCGTCTTTAGAGACGTTTTTGTGCAACCGCGCACTTTTAGCTATAAAGTCGACATTTTTAGGGAAACAATGGTGAAAAGGATCATTGCTACGTTTTTCCAAAATCGTTGTTACTTGGTAATCAAATCAAGGTTTTGTTTGAGTTAGTTACGGGTACGTATTTGCTTCTTCAGATCGCAAATTAAACATGCAATAGCGTAAATTTCTCAAAAAGATTCGATCTTTAAATTCGCTTTAATCTTTTACTTATAGGGTCAAATGCTCTAGTTCTTTGATAATGATGGTGACCCCCTTAAGACTTAAAAAAACTAATCCATTGTGTTGGATACCATTAGACCATGTTGTTGCTTTGACATAGATTGATGCTTTTGATCTTACATAAGCAAGGGGTAATGTTGCCCTAATTAAGCTCTAATCTAAAATTTAATATTTCTTTATGCCAATCAAGCATGATCAAATTGACTATTATGGATTCCAACACATTCTTTTATTAAACAAACACAATCTCTCAAAATAAAGTATTTTGTCTCTACAAACAAGTAATAAGTACAAAACATTTGATGATGTATGCTCCAGTTTATCAAATTGTTTTATGGATGTTATCATTAAACCATGTATCGAAACAACTTATGGGTCGTTTCATGCTAAATGACTAAAACGGTGAAACATGAGTACAGTTGGCAATCTGGTCATTCATGTTGCTCCAGTTTTCATCACAAGGTATTCATGTTGTTTCAAACAAAGTACAACTGGATACAAATGTGTCAAAACATCCATAATGAGCTAGGAGACTAATGTCCCGTATAAAACAAGCGCAGGGCCCGAGCCACACATACCCTCCTTAGAGGGAGATAGGTAAAAAAAAAGCATACATGGTGTAATTCTAGTATAGTTTTGGTTTAAACTCATGGCTTTTTAGTTAAAGAAGGTAAAAATACAACTAATTTATACAGATGTGCTCGGTCAAAGGCTCCAAAGCATCATCCTAACAATGACATAAAATCAGTAAAAGCTATCTTAAATGCAAATAACACCATAAAACAAAAGGGACATAAAAGTTCAAGTAACTTATTAAAAGAGAACCCTAGATGGGTATCCCTCAAATGTTCCACACTAGTAAAAGCAACAAGACCCATAAAACACGATAAAACTGCAGAAAATCATAAATCTAAAATGAGGACAGAAACTGTGAGCTACAAGTCTTCGCATTTTTTTCATTTTCTAAAAACGGAACAAATCAAGAAAACCTAAACCTTACAACGAAATTATCCTTTTTCATGTATCGCCCGTCTCACTAGAGATGCAAGATGATACATAATTTGACTATACGCCGCAAACTGATTTTACATCTCACTCAAAAACACCAAAAATGTAACTCAAAATCAAATTACCAATCCATAAAAAAACACAAAAAAAAACTCACTTATAAGCCTTCTATCTCTAAAGGAGCACTCTACTTAACTCTGAGACGATGCTGACTTTTCTTTTTCTTTTTACTTTTTTTTTTTTTTGGATTTTTTTCAGCTAGTAACTTTTGACTTTTTTATCCTCAATACCAGTGAAACTTCATCTATTATAGCAACTTGAACTCCAAATTATCCAGAAATTCCTGTAGAAAGCAAAATGGACAGATTAGTAACTATCATCGACCACAAAGCGTATGGCTTAAATGATATCTGACCCACCCGTGATGGTCATTACCCGTCACAATCGTAGACTCAATAGCCCCCATCAACCATCAAAGAAGACTGATGTGCATGTTGAGTCGAATAAATATAGATAGAATAACAGAAAATAAGAGACATATATGCGAAAAATTTATTGGAGGATTTGGAGTTAAGTATGCAACAATCAAATAACCAATTTTTGGTTAGTGATTCAAATTTTTTTTGTATCTAAACTCAAAAAGACTAAAACGAAGGGAAAAATTTTTATAAAGGCAGGCAAATTTGTGTATTTGATGTATATAAGTTTATAATGTAAAGAGTAATGTACGTACCTCTATTTGGGTGCCGTTTGGCAAC
This sequence comes from Tanacetum coccineum, assembly GCA_026074375.1. Classification (NCBI taxonomy): domain Eukaryota; kingdom Viridiplantae; phylum Streptophyta; class Magnoliopsida; order Asterales; family Asteraceae; genus Tanacetum; species Tanacetum coccineum. Next base: position 11,590 of record BQNB010123454.1, read on the forward strand.
ACTATAACCACCAACATAGCCAGGCAAATGTTTATTCTGAACATCAGAACCGTCGCCGCCACCACCTATCCCATAACCCCCAAACGAACCAGATCTCCTCTTGTTTCATTATTTCCGACCCCCGCCCCCCCCCCCGGCGCCACGTGGGTACCCCACTATAAAACCGACCGACACCGCGCCACACCACTACTACCATTGCCACTCCATCAAAGGTCCGAAAAAGGCCCATCGTAGCCACCTTATTAGCGAGCAAACCGATGATGTCTGGACCCCACTAGTAGCACCATTTCTACCATACCCACCGCTACCTAAACCATAACTGTTATCACTTCCACCATACCCAAGATTCCCACTTTGAGTCGAAGAATTTGCGGGTGCCGAACCCCAATTAAGACCTGTATTCCCCAATATCCCCCCTCCAATAGCCCCACTCGACCCGCCATTACTCCACAAGTTCCTCGGTGTTGAACTAAAAAAGGAAGCATTCCCACCATTCCCGCCATCAAAACCAATGGGACCCGCGAATCGATTTGAATTGCCAACAAAATACGGACTTGGACCGGGACCTGGACTTGGACTTATTCCCCGTCCATAGCTCAAATTCCTATTATAATTTGGGCTCGTCAAACCAGGTTCAAAGTTTAACCCCATTCCATACCCTGACCCGAACGGGGCAAACCCGCTTCTATTAGGAACCGGACTAAACCTACTATCCATCCTAAGACCATACCCACCAACTCCACCAGGAGAATACAGACCTTGAGTGTATCCGTTAACAAAGTTACTGGTTCGACCCAAACCATAAGGATAAGCACCAACCATGGAACGGCTAGGACTGGGAGAAAGTTCTTTTGGGACCGCACGTTTCACTTCAACCATTTTACCATTCAACTCATGGAAAGTTTTTAGAAGTACTTGGTCTACCGCATCCTCTGAATCATAAGTAATGAATCCAAAACCTCGTGGTCTTTGTGTATTGTGATCGTACATAACTACGACATCTGTAATAGTACCAAATTGTTCAAAGTACATTTTGAAGTCGGTTTCGGTGACAGTTGATGCTAAACCACCTACGAATATTTTTCGTGTTCGGTTTGGATTAGGGGAACTTTGAATGCTACCGCTGTTTCTACTGATGGTGCTTTGATCGTCTCTAGGAACGGCTTTCTTTGCCTCAACCTGAAATGGTTCGAATGTTTTTAAGAAAGTATGTTACGTTTAAGGGGGTGTTTGGCATCGCGTTATTCGATGGCGATTATCTGATTATTGTGTTTCATGATATACTAAAACAGATATGGACTATTCATGTGTCAAAGAATCTGTTTAATAGTAATAGGGTGTATGGGATTGCTTATTTTTTAAGCAAATAAAGCAGTGACAAGTGCTTGTATAAAACTGCTTCTCTGCTTATTTTAGAGTATACAATCAGGTTGTTACTTGCTTTTTTCCGCAGATAAGCAATCCCAAACACCCTTTAGTTACAAAAAAAAAAGGACAGTTGATTCTGCCATTCTGGCCTAGAGGTCACTTTACATGTGATGAAAACTTGTGATGCACTCAAACAACTGATTACTGAATACTACTACTTCGAATAAAAACATACCCGAACACTGTTGTGATCTGCGATGTAAAATGTTCCGTTACAGACTTACAGTTGATATCTAAGTCTGATTAACTCCTATTATCATATAAGCACATCCTAAACACAATGCCAAACACCCCCTGCTACCCAGAATAATATTCTAAAGATTTAGTTTGATACTTCGATAATTATAAAAACAAAAACGTATGACTGTAATTTAATTTGTTACCAATCTGCCATCGATATTGTGCTTCTCCTTAATGACTCTTTCTGCAACCGCGGGATCAGCAAAAACGATAAAACCGAAACCACGAGCACGTCCAGTGGTGTGATCCTTCATGATCACAGCCTCCAACACCTCACCAAAACTACTAAAATACTCATTTAAACGCTCTTCATTCGTATCCCACGATATCCCTCCAATGAACAACTTTCCGAGATCCGATTGCATTTTCTATATCACAAATTCACAATCAGCCAAACATTAACCTAAATTCCCACAAATTCACACAAATTATGATCAAAACATACCAACAACCCAAATTTCAAAAAATCAACAATTTACAAATCAAGAAACTAATACAAAATTAAGCAAAATTACCAAACTTTATAAAGTGAAAATGCAGATCAAACCAACATAAATTATATAAAAAAAGTACCTTAATTTTTAGTTAAACAAAGATTATATCACCTAATCTGAAAAGGGTATAATCAGATTCAATCGGATCCCTCAAAAACCTGCAAGAAGATTGACAAAACCAATCAAGAAACAATCTTTATGAAAAAATAAAACATACCCACTACATAAACATAAAAAAGATCGGATTAAAACAATACCCATATGAGAAAAACAACAATAAAGATCTGAGGGCATGTTACTGCCCCCTATCAAGAAAATGGGCTAATGGGTTTTTTTTTATTTATAAAAAATTGGGAAATGATGATGAATATATGCGGTTGTTTGTGTGTGTTTTGTGTGTGTGAGAGAGAAAAATATATAAATTTGGGTGTTTGATCTGATAAATGGAAGCAATGCTTGTCCTCCAATTTGATCCTTATATACTTATTGGGAAAATCTATGGTGGTACCATGTACATGTTAATAGTTTATGTTGTGTACATGCATAATGTATGTATGTATGTTTGAAAGATGAATGGTTGTGATTAGTTGTGTGTATGGAGTTATTGTGTGTCTTTGCACATTGGATGTTTAGGCTCATGAGTGTCATGAAGAGTTGTGATATGGTTTAAAAAGATGACAGGTATGTTTGGCGAAATGAGTTTTAGTTAAGGCTTATATTATATGCTGAAAGTTGAAGCTTTTATTTTTATTAAGTTGTTTGACGAATTAGTTGAGGGTTGAAACTTGTTTAACGTAAAATCGCATAATATATCAAATTAAATACAGATGTATTTTCAACTTCTACGATATAATGTATTATATTTGAAAAGGTAGTTAAGTAATTTGACTACCAAGAAGCTCTCGTAAGCCAGTTTCAATAGGCTTGGGCTTTTGGAGGCTTACGGATTACAAGAGCTTTCATAAGCATGTGTGACAAACAAATCTTATTTTATAAGCTAGCTTATTTTAAAAGTTCAAGCCCCTACAAGACTCGTGCCAAACACAACCTTAGTTGAATTAGCAGTAGCTATTTAAATTTTAAACGATAAACGCTTCAAAATGCTCTAAATGCTTTTTACTAGACATAGCTTTAGGAATAAACGATGTGATGGAACACTATTCACATGTTTTCGATAATGAGACTAAAATACATGTTTAATTAGTAGTAATTGTAAGATCAAAGCAAAGAACATTTGTAACTTAGTTGTAAAGTATCAAATGAGTTAAACGTGTACTGACTCATATGTTTCACCAATGTATGTCATTTGTACATTTTTATCAATATATTCAATCTTTACCATTAAGTTTATAAGTTATGAGTTCACTTAAAGTTTCATCTATTACAAATTTGATTAAAAAAATAAGTAGTTTTGATCAAATATTGTAACAATGTAGTTTTCAAATACATGTGATCATAATAAAAAAAAAATACAAAGTCAGATTTTATTTATGTCAAACTCATAAACATTCTCTGATTTCTACTAATGTAAGCTCAATTGGTAATTTAATTGTTAAGATAAGAACGAAGAAAATTTTAAACTCTGTAACTTAGATGTAAAGTATCAAATTAATTAAACGTGTACTTACTCATATGTTTTAGCAATGTATGTCATCATTTGTACATTTTTATCAATCTCTACTATCTTATAAAAGAGAGTTAATTACATGGTTCGTCCCTGTTATTTAGGCCAAATCCCTGATCTCGTTCTGATTTCTTTTTTATGCATGAATTGTCCCTATCTCGAAACTATGTAACACCGTTCGTCCCTATCTCAAGAGATAGGGATGAATTGTGTTACATAGTTTTACGCCAAAAACATGAGATAGGGACGAACGGTGTTACATAGTTTCCAGATAGGGACGAACCATGCAAAAAAAAAGAAATAGGGACGAGATCATGGATTTGGCCTAAACCATAGAGACGAACCATGTAATTAACTCTATAAAAGGTTTAGGGCATTCCTAAAATGGAAGTCTTAAAAAAATAAGAATAAAAAATATTTCTTTAAAAGGAAATTAACAAACTATTAGTCAATATTGTATTATTGTTCATCCCAACTGAAAATTAAAGTGTCTTCATGCACTTCATTTCGTAACAGCTTATTTTGTAACTGTCTCTTTAAGTGCATTCATGTGATTTATTTGTAACGGTTCATTAAACATCATTTAAGTATCAATAAGTATCTACTCTAAACTTCTAAACTATATTATAATGCATTTAGGACATTAAGCTAAATGGTAAGATTTAAAATTAAAATATTTTAACTTGTTTATTAAAGAAAGTTTTATAAATATATGAATATAACGCATGGTCATAGTAACATTAACAGCCAATTCTATTTTGAAAATTAAATCTAAAATTGGAACGGTCCATTAAAAATAAAGTTGTAAGTTTGTAACAGTCCATTCTTTTTAAAAAAACACAAAGAACTATCTCTCTCTTTCTATTCATATAGCTCCTTCAAACAAAACGAATTTTTATGTATTAAAAAGCCCATTTAAACATTAGTAACCGTTGTATATTATTAATACAAATCCAACGCAAAACTCAATATAAAAAACAGGTTCTCTTTCCTCTCTACAACCTAAAAAACACACCATACCCTCTTTCAAAAACTAGCAAAAAAAGTCTGAAATTCAATGTTTTAATAAAGCATCAATAAAAACATGGGTTTTGCTAAACTCTGCCCGCTAGGCATGGTTTAATTTGTCTATAAAATGAATGTTTTAATTAATTCAAGTGAAAATAATATAATATAGTAATTTACAAGTTCATTTAATGTGTATTTAATACATTTTTTTGTTAATTATAAAGTTTTGTGTTTATTAACTACACCCTAAACTTTGCCCAGTGGCATTGTTTAGCAAAACCCAAAAAACATTTGGGCCTCATAAAAAAATTAAATTTTTATGTAACCATCACTTAAACAAAAGACTATACGTTTTTCATTAACCTCTGTATGGCCTAAAAAATTTCCTCATGTAATGCTTATTAGTAATTAGTAATTAGTAATAAATATATATTCAACCCCTCATCAACCTAGCCACTATATAAAGTCAATACACAACCAAATCTTTAAGTACGCAAACATATCATATCAACAACGTAGATAATAAAAAATTGATCATCAACATTCTAATACTGATAGAATATAGGATTAATGTTCCACTCTTAGTGTTCGGCACTCTACTTACCGCAAACTCCATCTTGACCGGGTACATTGCTCGTTAAAGTGTTGTTTTAGGTTTGTCGGCTAAATATAAATGTAAAACTTGATAATCAATTAATCGACCCTACACGACAGCACGTCAATAACGCATAAATCATCTTATCTTTTTTTCTTCAAAAAACACCACTAAATGAAATTTACATGACTTTAAGCGGGTCATAGAAACCAATCTTTTATGTAGTTAGACTTTCTGACACCGCATTTTTTGACCATGCAATGGACCACTATTTACGACCACAATTTAGCAATATAGACACCATCAGATGGCGCTAAAATCGCTACTCTCTATGTTTAAATGTTACTGTATATAATATTAACAACTAGCAATAGTTGTGACAATCGTTTTTGTATCGTCGTTGCTCCGTGATGCACGGGTTGTCTGCCATTTTTTATGAAATAGTATGCGGTAAAGTTATTTCCTAAAGCTATCTATATGCGTAAAGTTAGCATCGTGCGAAACATATAATCGCTTAACAAAAATTTTGATTATAAAGTGTCCGCCGCCGTAATGCGCGGATACCCTGCTATAAAAGCTTTTTATAATGTTACTAAATTCATAAGAAAAAACAAGCTAATTTCCAATAATAACATTTGTTGAACATTTTTTTCCTTCTATAAATGCATTCATCAAAAATACATTGCTATTGCCGAAAAATATAATCACACGGGTACCCGCCGCCGCATTGCAATAATTTTTCCATTCAGGCATCTATATAAGTAGATTTCGAAGTTAACTTAAAAACCTGAAAATTACTTCAATCTTTGTTAGAATTTCGGCATGTGTGGTAATAATCGAACAATCCTGATATATTCTCTGAATCATGTTGAGATCACTTTCAGATTGAAATATTTCGACCCTATATGCCTCGAGTTACACGAAATCCTCAATTGAGTAATTCAGATAAAACACTTAGTTTCTAAGGCATGAGAAATCTAAGTATATACACAGAAAGTTGATATGTTTGTTATGTTGGAAGAGATCAATTTTGGTGCGTCTTAACCCAATCGAAAGTTGGTTAAAAACGGTTGGCGGTAAGAGTCACACCAGTTAGTGAAAAGGTGTGACTTTTGGTGGGAAAACCAATTTGAGGGAAGAGTCACGCTCTGCCCCTTGACCCTCGCATTCCAAATATTCAAGAATCAGGGTGTCCTACAGATTGAACCCATCAACTAGTTTGAATACTCGAAGATAATATACACATAAGTTTCTACAAGTTTCTAATGTACATATACTTGACACTATTACAAAGCCTTGTGTTCATATCCTTCATGAGCATATAGAAATCCAAGTCTTAGCTTCTTGAAGCGGCGACACTCCATGCTCACATAGGTAGTTCCTTTAGTCTTGCACCTGCAATGCAATTTATCAAAAGAACTATTAAGAAGATAAACTTCAACCTAACCCACTGCAGTATGAACATATACCTTGGGATGATATAATGTGTTCCAATCTCTAATTGTAAGCTTTCCTCATTGAATTCAGCTTCTAACGTTGTATTCGAAGGGAATTGGGTGTCTCACAATTAGAGATTTAAATAGACTTTAATCCCATCCTGATAGCTGACTTGTGCACTAAGTCTCTAGCTAATCCCTTAGTCAAGTGATCTGCCAAGTTCTATTGAGAACGAATAAAATCCACATAAATCACTCCTTTCGTAATTAACTCACGAACCATGTTGTGTCTAACACCTAAGTGTCTAAACTTTCCATTGTAAATTTGGCTATATGCCTTAGCCAAAGTGGCAGCACTATCACAATGCATGGAAATAGGAGATATTGGTTTTGGCCACAAAGGAATCTCATAGATAAGGTTCCTTAACCATTCTGCCTCCTTTCCTACATCAACTAAAGCTACAAATTTACTTTCCATCATCGAATTAGTAATGTAAGTTTGCTTCTTAGAAGCCCATGAAATAACACCTCCACCTAGCAAAGAATACCCAACCAGTAGTAGAAGTATGATCTTCACTATTGGTTATCCAACTTGCATCAGAATAACCTTCAATAACCGAAGGGAATCCAACATAAGACAAACCATAATTCATTATCTTTTTCAAGTACCTGAATACTCTAACTATTACTTCCCAGTGGTGATTACTAGGATTACTAGTAAATCTACTCAATTTTCTGACAGCAAAAGCAATATCTGGCCTAGTGCTGTCATAGCATACATCAAGCATCTAATAGCCCTTGAGTATTCAAGTTGATATACAGGTTTACCCACATAGGGAATTAATTTAATAGTTGCTTCCATGGGAGTACTAACCGGACCACAACCTTCAAAATTAAACTTCTTGAGAATTTTCTCAATGTAGTGAGATTGTGTAATCGTAAGACCCTTGTTCTCATGCTTAATGCTTATTCCAAGAATCACATCCGCCTCCCCCATATCTTTCATAAAGAAATTTGATGATAGAAACTCTTTAGTTTTATCAACTTGGTTTTGGTCAGTACAAAAAAATCAACATGTCATCAACATATAAGCAAATGATAACTCCTTTACCAGATTCATCAAATTTGTAGTATACACACTTGTCTGATTGATTCAACACAAATCCATTAGACAAAACAACCTCATCAAACTTATGATGCCACTGTTTAGGTGCTTGTTTGAGTCCATACAAAGATTTAATCAACTTACACACTTAATGCTCATTACCTGGCATAACAAATCCTTCTGGTTGCTTTATATATCTCTTATTCTAATTCATCATTTAAAAATGTTGTTTTGACATCCATTTGATGGATCGCTAGATTGTGAGTAGCTGCTAAAGCTATCAACAATCTAGTAGTGGAGATACAAGCAACTGGTGCATAGGTATCGAAGTAATCGATCCCTTCATTTTGTCTAAAGCCTTGGATGAGCTTTAAATTTGATGATAGTGCCATCAACTTTCATCTTCCTTTTGAAGATTCATTTGCACCCTAAGGGCTTACAACCAGGTGGTAGGTTAGATAAGACCGATGTATTATTTTCCATTATTGATTTTATTTCATCATCAACTGCTTTTTCTAAAAAGCAACATCTCAGGATTTCATAGCTTCATCAAAGGTCTTTGGATCCTCTTCTATA
>BQNB010123455.1:5871-20095 GCA_026074375.1 Tanacetum coccineum
TAACACATACTTTATTAAATCCAATGTATCAGTTTTAAATGACTTTTTGGTCGTTCTGATTTTATCAGTGATTACGATTATGAGATTCGTTATCACCCGGGAAAGGCAAACGTTGTTGCTGATGCTCTAAGCAGGAAGGAGAGAGATCAACCATTAAGAGTTCGAGCCTTAGTCATGACCATTGGCTTGGATCTTCCTAAACAAATTCTGAATGCTCAGACTGAAGCTCGGAAGCCGGAGAACCTCAAGAACGAAGATGTTGGAGGTATGTTGGTTGAAAATTCTAAAGATCCGGAGAAATTCAGAACAGAAAAGTTAGAACCACGAGCGGATGGAACTCTATGCTTCAATGGCAGGAGTTGGTTACCATGTTATGGCTACTTGAGGACTATGATTATGCACGAGTCCCACAAGTCAAAATACTATATTCATCCATGTTCTAACAAGATGTACAAAGATATGAGGAAGCTATATTGGTGGTCCAATATGAAGGCCAACATCGCCACCTATGTTAGCAAGTGTTTGACCTGTGCTAGGGTCAAGGCCGAACACCAAAGGCCATCAGGATTGTTGGTACAGCCCGAGATACCTCAATGGAAGTGGGACAACATCACTATGGATTTTGTTACGAAGCTTCCAAGGTCGTCGCAAGGCTACGACACTATTTGGGTGATTGTTGATCAACTCACTAAGTCTGCAATCTTCGTACCAATGAGAGAGATTGATCCTTTGGATAAACTTGCAAGAATGTACCTAAAGGAGGTCGTCACGAGACATGAAATACCTGTCTTAATCATTTGTGATCGCTACCCGAGGTTCGCATCAAATTTCTGGAAGTCACTTCAGAATGCTTTAGGTACTAACTTGGATATGAGTACTGCGTATTATCCACAAACAGATAGACAAAGCGAGAGGACTATTCAAACTCTTGAGGATATGCTGCGTGCTTGTGCAATCGACTTTGGAAAGGGTTGGGTTAACCATTTTCCATTAGTCTAGTTTTCATATAACAATAGTATCACGCTAGTATCAAGGCTGTACCGTTTGAAGCATTGTACTGTCGAAAGTGTCATTCACCTATTTGTTGGGCCGAGGTTGGAGAGGTACAACTCACTGGTCCAGAAATAGTTCAAGAAACAACTGAGAAGATCGTTTAGATCAAGCAGAGAATGCAACCTGCTCGCGATCGATAAAGGAGTTACGCGGATCTAAAGCGTAAACCGATGGAATTCCAAGCCAGGGATAAAGTTATGCTTAAAGTTTTGCCTTGGAAAGGAGTCGTACATTTTGACAAACGGGGGAAGTTAAACCCTAGGTATGTTGGACCTTTCAAGGTGTTAGAAAGGGTTGAAGAGGTTGATTACAAGCTTGAGCTTCCAGAAGAGCAGAGCGGGGTTCACATTACATTTTATGTATCCAACTTGAAAAAGTGCCATGCCGACGAACCATTAGCTGTTCCGTTAGATGGACTTCATTTTGATGACAAGCTTCATTTTGTCGAAGAACCAGTAGAAATCGTAGACCGTGAAGTTAAACGGTTGAAGAAAAGCCGAATACCATTAGTCAAGGTTCGATGGAACTCCAAGCGAGGTCCTGAGTTTACATGGGAATGCGAGGATCAATTCTAAAAGAAATCCCTACATCTTTTCACAAAGACCGCACCGTCGTTAAGTGCCGCGTCTTAAGCCTTGAGGACAAGGCTCACTTAATGGGAGGAGACTATAACACCCCGTGTTTTAGGGTCATTGACGTCGTTAATAAATTCGCTATGAACTTTTAGTATTGTACGCATTTACTTTAAATCATAAACGTTAAGTTAAATCGCGTACGTTAAAAATTATCGTTCAATGTAAACTGGCATCAAAAAATTAAATGTTTACATCAAGCAAGTGTTAAGTAATTATTTTGATGATAATTATTAACTTTGTTCATTGTATTTTTAATGTTTGTGTAAATTGATTTCGTTTCATAAAATACGTTTAGGCATACCCGAAACCACCAAAATTTTATACTCTTCAACAAATACCCACTTTTATACTCAATACATAAAAATCACAAAAATATATCATATCTATCTCTATATGGCTGGATTTGTAACAATATATATAAGAAATATCACCAAAAATCATCAACTTGTAATTGTACAACACTACACCATTAAACCTAGCTTTTTCTTGTTTCTTTGACCAAAGACCAAGACCAAAGACCCATTAAGACCCTCAATATGTCTCCTTGACTAGTCCTACTTATACCTTACTTATACATTGCAAGAGATAACACATACATATCTATTTCCATAGTGTGAAAAACTAAAAACTCTCCCATTTTGCTCTTAATACCCCACGGCTCAAAACACCCCTTTTAAATAATCCATACAAATTTTTCTACAACATATACAAGTAATCACACATCATTCCTAAGATATACTAAGGTCTTTGCAAGCCTTGGTTAACCCTTTACAAGTGTTGAAGCAAAGAAAGGAAGATTAGAGTTTCTAGTTGGATTAGGGTTTTGAAAGCTTGTAAGCTTGGGTTTAAAGTCTAAATAAGGGTTTAACACATATTTCTCATCATCATACATCATCATTAAGGTTATATAACACCCTTAATTTTCTTTTTCATGATTATATGTATATATGATGTTTACATAGCAAAATCATCATTTAGGACTTTTAAACATGTAAAAAGAGTTCTTACTTGTAATCATGGATTTGTACACTTTTACATATGATATGTTGTTGTTAATATCATGATAAAATGGACATAGAAGTGTTGTACCATGTTGGTTTAAGCATAAAAAGTATGGATATAAATTACGGTTTTAAAGATTTCTTAATAAGTTTCAAGTAAAAGTGTGGTAAATAACTTGTTAATCATGCTTCATGGACTTTTATTCATGTTATATGGATGCTAAAATGATGATATAATGAAAGTATAAGTGATGTACACTCTTGGTTAAGTATAAAAAGGTTCAAGTATAAACTTGTAGTTAAAAGTATACTTAAGGAAAGTTTAGGTTTTCATGTAATATTAATGACTTGTTAATCTTGGACAATTGGACAAATGTTGGACTTATAGACTTTATTATATATATGACTTATGATATAAAGTGATGTGGAAGACTTGTGGTAAATTACTAAATAGAAAAGTATATAAAACAAACTATATAAACAAGTATACACATTGATGTCAAAGGGGCTGTTTTGATTCGTGTATGATGACAGCCACTTTATGATTTAGAAAGATAGTACACTTCACAACGATTCCAAATAGGTATGAAACTCGAAAAACGGATTAATAACAAAAAAGATACGATAAAAACACGATTTACGTTAATACCGGAACTATAAAACAAACTTTATAAAATCAAGTTATAAAATACTTCTAAAACAGAAAGATTAGTATTTTCACAGATTGTACATATTTTTAGGATTCCAAAATGATAAGAATCGTAATTTTTTAATTAATAACGAAAGAGTTATGAATTTCGCGAGTTTACGATAATAAATACAGTCATAAAACTATTTTTATAAAAGTTACTATTCATGACAGAAACTTTTATTTTTGTAAACCTCATAAATCAATAGAATTTTCAATTACAAGAACGTGCTGGAAAGAATCGCTAAAAACGAAGCTATAACGAATAAAATACGACATTTACGGGTTTTACGATAACTAAAACTATAAAAATAATTTTATAAACTGGTGTGAACAGTAAAAAGTACTGTTCACCAGAGGACATGAAATATGAAAATGTCATATTTTGATAACTCGTCTTAATACGAAAATGTGAGCGCAAGGCACATCTCAAACGGACTTGAAACGCGAAAGTTACGCCAGTTTTATTAAAAAGGAAATTATAAACGTTTTAACTTATTAAACCCAATTTTACTTATATGATTAGATGGTGATCTAGCTATGTAGATTTGTATATAGTAGATGTTAATTATCATGCTTAGTATTTATACGGCGTTAAATTAAATAGGTTGCATCTGACGATTTACGTGACGCATTATCTGTGATATACTTGACATACGCTCACTCAAGGTGAGTTCATAGCCCCATGTTTTACATGATTTGTTTTATAAGTTTTTGGGTTGAGTAACATGCACTGTTTTATAATTGGACATAAGTGGATAAGTTTTTTATTATGATTACGTGTTTCCTAAGTAGCGATAATCCTAGTTGAGCTCATTATCATGAATTGTCAGTTACTGGATTGTGAGCGCGAATGTTATGAATAGATCTATTAGGATTGACATCCTCGTTCGGGTGATTAGCTATCACTGGGAAAACGAACGTATACCATGTCGAATATAAGATGTTGCGGGTTAGAACATCATCACAAGCAATGTAGGCCATTTATATGGTATTCATTTATGTCGAGCTTCAGTGTCATGAGCTTAGGGCAACGTAATTACATTTATATGATGTCTGCATCTGTTGCATTATCATACATTTGGAAAATTTTGTGGTCCTACAATATTAAGTCGTATTCACTTGGGAAATCTTGTGGTCCGAGACAATATACGATTTATCAATACTTTGAATTCACCTTACTTTAGTGTTGACGTTTTAAAGCTAGGTTTTTCTTGAGGTAATTATGCATAGAGGTGCAAGGTATCATTAGTGGTTTTGATTGGATATTCTTGCATTTTTGCTGTTTGGGCGCAGCACTTTTTGGATTTCTATTATTGGCTAGAAAATCTTTGTATTTTGAGACAAGTGAAACATGTGAAGCTCCGGGTCTTATGTAACAAATACTTTGTTAAATCCAATGTATCGGTTTTAAACGAATTTTTGGTCGTTCTATATATATCTTGTGTTATTGATCTATGAAGTAACATGCCCCGGACCCTTATTCATCCTAAAGATCAAATAATTGGAGATCCAAGATCAACAGTACAAACAAGGGGCATGACAAAGAAGAGTTCTGGAGAACATGCTATGATTAGCTACATCTAAATAAAAACTAAAGAAGGACAATCATAAGATTCCAAACTGCTTATTTGCCTGTTTACCTCTCTCAGCAAGAACCCACAAATAGGTTCAAGTCCCTTGGATGATGAAAGTGTGGGGTTGAAGCAATGGCAAGAAGAAGCTGCTTCAGTTCAAGATTAAGAAGGTTGGACAATAGTTGACTACCTTATATTAGCCAGAAGCTTTTGGCCTACAAATGTGGGTGTATTGAAATAAGAAATGATAAAAGTGGGTATAGCTAGTCAGAAACAAAGTCACTCTTTCGGATGGCTAGCACTAAGGATATAGACAATGAGAGTGAAAGCATGGATTGATGATGAAGGGTTATTTTGTCTTTGATTGCTAGGATTGAAGCATATCAGGTTATTTGTTGCATATGCAGATCTATATCATGAATTTTCTTGTGTACTAGATGGATGTCAAAAGATTCTTTCTTTTTTCGGTACTATTGAAGAGGAGGTATATGTTTAGCCAGCCTCCAAGTTTTGTTGCTATCTCGAATTTTGCAGAAAAAGTTTACAAGAGTGGAGAAAGGCCCTATTGAGGCCCCTACACTAAGCTCTCTTAAAGCTTGGTATGAGAGCTCTGCCATGTTACTAACCTATCTGCTGGACAATGGAATTCATAAGATGCTATGAGTAGTCAATTTGACAAAACTTATTTAGTGTTCCATGTTATAAAGAGAGTCAAGGTTCTGTGATATTCGGTTCTACTAGCTAATGTATATGTAGAGACATCATCTTTGGTTTTCTAGCTAGAAAAAGTCTTGTTGTGTACAGATTTTTGAAGCCCAAATAATGCATCAAAAGGTCTCCAGATGTGTTTAATGGCCGAGAGCCTTATCTTGTTGTGTTCTTGGGATTTACAAGTAAGCAGAAAGAGATGGGATCTTAATGAGTCAGGACAAGTATGTTGGTTGATCATCTATTAGAAAAAGAAATTTCGCTTTTTCTAGTTATACAGAAGACAGCCACGCACACTCCTATGGAAACTCAACAAGGCTTTGACACAAAGATGAAGATGGGAAGGATGTTGATATCCATTTATAAAGTCAATGATTGGGTCGCTTGATGTATCCTTAGCATCCTCTAGAACCAGATATTATGTTCTCAGTTTGTGCCCATGCTCAAGATTCTCCTCAGGCATAAGGAAACCAAAAAAGTTTCCCTCCCACTTGAGTATGCAGTAAAAATAGGAATCTTTAGATACCTAAAAGGTTGACCCAAATTGGGCTTTGGTTTTATCCTAGTAGGAGATCAGCTCTGAGACTTCCGTTTTTACTTAATTGAAATGAAGCTTTTTCAGACACCTTCAATAGATATGCAGGTGCCAGTTTAGACATGGAAGAATCATAACAGAGAGGATTGTTCTCTCCAATTTGGATCTTTAGATACCTAAAAGGTCGGCCCAAATTAGGCCTTTGGTATCCTAAGGACTCTCCTTTTATATTGGAAGCTTTTTCAGACAGTGACTATGCAGGTGCTAGTTTGGATAGGAAATCCACAACAGGAGGTTGTCAATTTCTTGGTTCAAGGTTAATCTCTTGGCAATGTAAAAAGCAGACTGTGGTGGCTAATTTAACTCCTGAAGCTGAATATATTACTGCTTCTCACTGATATGGTCAAGTGCTTTGGATCCAAAATCAGATGTTAGATTATGGATACAACTTTATGCAGACAAATATTCATGTTGATAATGAGAGTGCTAGTTGTGTTGTTAAGAATCCTGTCTACCCATTCTAAAACAAATCATATAGAAATTAGGCATCATCTCATTAGAGATTCCTATGAGAAAAAGTTGATTGAAATGGTCAAGATACATACAGACTACAATGTTGTAGATCTTCTTACTAAAGCCTTTGATGTGACTAGTTTTAGTTTTTGATTGCAAGCATTGGTATGCTTAATCCCTGAAGCATAGATTAAGGGGAGGTTATTTGTGTATAGGTACAGAGGATTATACACAAATGAGGTTTGAGTTAGTATTGAAGGGTAAATATGATGTCATGTTTCTTAATACTGCTGGGCTTAGTTGATACTGCTGGGTAAAACTTTGTACTGCTAGTACAAAAGTTAGTGCTGCTAGGTTCAGCTAATGCTACTGTGTACTTGAGTATTGTTGTAGCTGCTAGAAGCTTTGTTTGAGGAAAAGCTATATGGAACTATGTGTATAAATGCAGTGGATTATACAACATGGATACTTAGAATGAAGTGCAAGAGCTGCCAAGTGATGAAAATGGATTAATACTGGTAACTGATACTTAGTACTGCTAAGCTTAAATGTTAATACTGTCAGTTATTATGAGTAATATGCAAGATGTTTTGGATTGTGTTTCTCTATGTTTGGAACTAACATTTTGCAGGTTTAGAGCTTCAAGGTTATTTGATTAATGATGGTTATGCTGATTTGGTGAGAATGCTGGTGACTTTGTTAATACTGCTGATGTTTCACATGATTGGTTTACACCACATAACAAATGGTCATCAATTCACCATGTCTAACAGACAAGAAAGAATTGGCTATTCCAGGGCAAACGGCAACTGGTAAAGAATTCTCAAATCCGTTGATGGCTGGTAGTTTGCCAAAAACTATAAGTACGAAAGTTTGTACTGCTAGCACAAACTTAGTACTGCTAGCCTAACTTAGTGCTGCTTGTTACCGTTACTACTGTTAGAGGCATAACAGATTTTCATTAATAAATTATAACCGTTGAGATATTTCCGCCAACAACTTGCATATAGGGGTCTATGATTTGGAAAATTCTTGATATTTCTTTTCCTTATAAGATTTCTTCCTCTTAAAGATTCAAGCTTATTAAGTCGGTCAAATCAAAACCCTATGTGCTCTTTATAATATCTCAATTAACTTTTACAAACCCTCATACTCTCATCAACGATCTTAAACCCATAATCTTTTTCATCAATCACTCACTAAATGGTTGATTTGAAATTTGTCGATCAACACAATATGGTAGCCTGTTTGGAAAAGAGTGATGAGAATGCAGAGTTTCATCAGATAGTAGACTTCCTCTCTACATGTTCAATCAACTATGCTCTCACTGTAAGTCCTACTATCTATGCTTCTTATATTGAACAGTTTTGGAACACTGCTACTTCTAAAATAATCAACTATGTGAAGCAAATACATGCTATTGTTGATGGCAAGGTTGTGGTTATATCAGAATCCTCAGTGAGAAGTGATCTTCTCTTTAATGATGAGGATGGTGTAACTTATCTCACAAATGATGAAATTTTTGAAAACCTTGCATTGATAGGATATAAACAACTTTCAACAAAACTTACTTTTCAAAAAGGTTCATTCTCTCCACAATGCAAATTTTTAATACATACCATCCTTCATTGCATAAGTTCAAAATCAACTGCTTGGAATGAGTTTTCAACTAATTTGGCTTCAGCAGTTTTATGTTTGGCAAAGGGTTAAAAATTTAATTTTTCTAAATTAATTTTGGATGGTATGTTAAGGAACTTGGATTCAAAGAAGTTTTTAATATATCCAAGGTTTTTACAACTCTTTTTGAATAATCAGCTTAAATATTTACCAGAACCTTTCAATGATACATATGACACACCATGCCATACTAAAAAGGTTTTCTCAAATATGGCAAGGAAAAGTGTCAATTTTTCAAGAAACATTACTCCACTTTTTGCCTTTATGTTGGTGTAAAACTAAGCACCTGAGGGTGAAGGTTCAGCAGTACACCCTGAACCCTAACCCACACCCTCTACATCACAACCGAATGTCTCAGAACCTCAAATTACATCACTTCACATTGAAACATCTCCAACTGCAACACCCCAAACTAAAGCACACCAAACTGCAGTATCTCAAATTGTTTTTCATAAAGCTCACATTGAGCAAATCCCCCCATCTCAATACTTATCAAAGAAAAAGAAAGACTTAAAACGTAGGAGAACCAAAAAGGACACTGAGTTACCTCAGACTAGTGTGCCTCTAGACCATGGAGCAGATAAAGACCAATGTTCACAGATAAGGATTTTGAAGAGCTTGATGATAATATGGAAAATGTTGAAGAGGAGACAGTTGATGCTGTTACAACTGGAGTTAGTACTGCTGCTGTAACTATTAGTACTACTGAACCAAGGACTCCTCCTTCATCAACAACAGTCTTTGATGATGAGGATGTTACTATGGCAATGGCTCAGACTTTGATAAAGATGAAGGAACAAAAAGCTAAGGAGTTGCTATTACAGATGTAGAAGACTCTTCTAGAACTGTCAGACCTGTCAGATCAATAACAACACTTCAATCTCTTCCAACTATTGATCCTAAAGACAAAGGTAAGGGTGTACTGGTTAAAGAAGAACCTATGAAAATCAAGAAGAAAGATCAAGGTGATTTGCAAATTCAAGCAGATGCAGAGTTAGCTCAAAGACTTCATGAGGAAGAATTAGCAGAGTTAGAAATGAGACAAAAAGAAAGAGTAGCGCAAGAAGAAGCATCTATGGCTGCACTTTATGAAGAATATGATACTATTCAAGCTAGCATTGATGCTGATGCTTTGTTTGTTGCAAAGCTCTAACAGGAAGAAAGAGAGTAGTTTACCATTGAAGAAATATCACAATTTTTGGTAGAAACAATAGCAGCACAAAGAAAGTTTAGAGCTGCTCAAAGGGCTGCATAGATCAGAAGTAAACCACATACTAGGACTCAGTTGAGGAATCTTATGATAACTTATCTAAAGAAAGCAGGTGGTTACAAATACAATCAGTTGAAAGGAAAGACTATAAAGAAATCCATGGGTTGTATGAAAGACAGCAAAAGAAAAATCAAGATTTTATACCAATGGATACAGAAGTGATTAATGATAGCGGAAAGAAGAATAATAGCAGTAGCAAGCCAGCTGGGGGAAGTAGAAAGAAAACACTTACCAGAAAAAGAGCAGGTGAAAATAAAAGTGAAGAAAGTGCTAAAAAGCAAAAGCTAGAGGATGTTGTAGAGGAACAAGAATCAGCAAAGAGTGATGAAGAAGCAGTTGCAGACTATGAGCATGAAAAGGAAGTGTTAAGAATGTGGTTAACAGTTGTTTCAAATGAAGAAGAGACTGTGGATCCAAATATTTTGTCTGCTAAATACCCTATAGTTGATTGGGAATCTCAGAACTTAGGGAGTGTTGATATGGAAGATCTACATGTTTATAAGATAATTAAAGCAGATAGGAATACTAGTTATCACAAATCATTATCCAGTATGCTCAGGAAATTTAATAGACAAGATTTGGTAGATTTGCACAGATTGGTGATGAAAAGGTTTGAAGACACTACTCCAGAAGGTTATAATTTGCTGCTTTGGGGAGATCTTAAGGTAATGTTTGAACCAAATGCAGAGGATGAAATTTGGAGTAATCAGCAGGATTGGACTCTAATTAGCTAGAAATTATATGAAAGTTGTGGAGTTCATACATTACTGATGGATGGTACTTTGACCTGCTTCAACATGCTAGTAGAGAAAAGGTATCCTCTCATCAAGGAAATGCTGCAAAAGATGTTGAACTGGAAGCTAGAAGCTGAAGCTGAGAGCACAATGGCATTTGAGCTTCTCAAGTTTATCAAGTCACAGCTAGAAGAATGAAGAAGTGTTTGGATACATCCTCCTAGTGATCAAGATGCTTATACTAAAGAAACTTGATGATTAACATAGTGAATATCAAGTTTAGGGGAGGATTGTTGGGAATTATGGACTTCTACAACTTAGTACTGCTGATTCAATTTAATACTGCTAGCTTTGGAAGTTAGTACTGCTGGTTCAACTTGATGCTGTTATTGAAGAACTTAGAAAATAGTCTAAGTCATTAGTGCTGCTAGTTATAATAGTTAGTGCTGCCAGTACAAATGTTAGTACTGCCAGTTCAGTTAGTACTGTTAGTTAATATTTTGTACTGTTAGTATTATATAGTTAGTACTGCTAAAGTGATATGCATGAGTTATATTAGGAATAGATATGCATGATCACTTGACGCGTTTTGTAAGCCCATTAGGGTTTCCTTAGTGTATAAAAGGAACCCTACGGCATAGTTAGAGATATCAATTTTCACAGCAAACACATATCAATTTATAGTTAGTTATTCTGTAACCTAGGCAGAATATTTGCAATCAATATATTCAAGTTTAGTATTCATTGTTCTTCTTAGTATTGCAAGTTAGATTCCGCATAACTTGTAGTATTCACAATCATAGTTTCTCATATAGTTAGTTTGGATTTATCCAAGTTAACTAAGCTTTAACAAGCTAAGAAGATCTATTCATTGGGACTCACAAGTGGTATCAGAGCTTGTAGAGTTAAATCATCACCTAGGTTTACTTATTAAAGTTTATAAGATGAAATCATATATATACATACACGAATTTATTTTATTTATGGTTAAGATGATATTTTAAATATGTTAATATGTTTAAAACAAGGATTTTACAAGCATGAGATGATTATATAATTATTTGTCAAGTTATGATTATTTATTTAATTATAAAGTTTAGATAAGTAAATAAATATGTTGGACAATTTTCTTGGACAATATGGACCTATTATGATGGATACAATGTAGAGGACTTAAATTATATACCATGGATATTAATTTATAAATTAGAAGACTTGTGGTAATTTTATTAAGTTTAAAAGTGTATAAAATAATTTAATTAAAGCTTTAAATGTTATTGTTCATTCGAGGCATGAAAAATCATTTTTATGTTTTATAAAAATAATACATCTCATGAGGATCGTAGGCATGTAAGGAACTTGAAAATCCGATAAATAACGAAGGAGTTATGATTTTTACGAGGTTTTATCGTATAAAAGAGTTTTTAAATAATAAAAACTAAGTTTTATAAAACTATATAAATTCGAATCTAAGATATCTCTTTGATATTTTTTTGTAAAATTAGATGTTGTAAGGATTCTAAAAAAGTAAGAAACTTGAAAAACCAATGGATAATGAACTAGTTATGACTTTTTCATGTTTATGTAATAAAATAAACAAAAGTAACTTTATAAGAGTAATTTTATAAAAACAATTTTTTTTACAAAAAACAAAAAATACATGTACATGGACTATGTAGCTGATATAAAATTTAATTATGAACTATGGACATAAGAATCAACTAAAAACCGAATTAAAACTAATGATATACAATTAATATACGATTTTTATCAAACAATTAAAATTTATAAAAAGGTATTTTTTTCAAATCTACCTTACAGTTAACTGTTCATAAAAACAATAAATCATGAATATAAGTAAATGTAATATTGATTAGATTTTTCATATACGAATCCATAGCATGTAAAGAACGATGAAAACGGGATTAAAACGAGAAATATACGACGTTTTTATTAAAAGTGACATTATAAACGTTTTTAACCTTATAAATATTATTTTCTCAAATAATTAAATTATTTATATAATGAAGTTATGTAAATAACACATCAAGTATTTTTGGCAAATAACGAATTGTTGGACAAGTATACCATTTTTACGAACACGAATACATGAACATTTATTCTACAAGTACAAATTAAATTGTTTAATTTTATAAATTAAACAAACACTTTTAGGTGGTGATGTAACTATATAGAATTATATGGTATTAGTTATTCAAAGTACTTAGTACTCATATATTCTATATTTAATTAGGTTGCATTCGGTCATATCCGTGACGTTTTCATTCACTTGATTCATATACTCAAGTTTATTCACTAAGGTGACTTCATAGCCCCATGTTTTACTCTATCAATGATTTACAACTTTTGGGGTGAGAAACATGCATTATTTTTTGTATGTGCTTAATTACACATACCTTTAACCTTTAAAATCGAGCTAAAATGACCAAAAACGTACCAAAAATACATTGTATTTGTATGTTTTGCATTTATATTGTGCAGGAAACGGATATTCAAGAAAAGGACAAAAACAAGGCCAAAACGGACAAAACCAAGCACAGGAATGTGAAGAGCGTGAAAAGTCAAAGTCAACCGAGGTCAAAGTCAAAAAGTCAACAAAAGTCAACCCGGAAAAGTCAAATGTCAAACCCGAAGCCAAAACCGAATAAATTCTTAATGGGCCACCCTTAACCATTAACAACAAGTATAAGCCCAAAAGGAGTTGAGGGACTGTTTTTGCCAACCTCCTAAAAATTTAATACCACAAAGGACGAGTTTTGCAATAACAACAAACAATTTGAGGGACCAAACGTGCCAACTCTCCAAACCTTTCCCCTGCCCTTTTCAATAACTCTTTTTCCCGCCAAAGCTCAAGACCCAACCACTATTTACGGGTCTTCTTCCTTTCTTTTACCCTGCAACACCAAAAATCATAAGGGATAAAACCCTCACCCTCAATCCACTAAAACCCTAGTCATAATGTGCATTGCAATGTTGGCAATCCCACACATTTCAAGGAATTCGATGGCTGTGATGAACTTAAAGAAGCACAAATGAAATTGAAGGCCAAGATTGATTTTGGGTTTCTACTCACACAACAAGCACACCTTGTTTCTGTCTCACAAAAGAAACACAAAACAAAGAGTCCAAGACCTAATTCGTTTCTATAAATAGGACTCATTGTAAGCCATGAAAGGCATCTAGTTTTCATTTCATTTTTCTTGTTTTAACTTAGTTAATCTTCAGCTTATTTTACTTTAATGCAATTTAAATTTCCAAGTCTTGTAACTTTGTTTTAAGTTTTAATGAAAATTTGAAGTTTTAAGTGAAATCGTGATTCCTTGTTTTCCTTTGTTAAAAGCCTTTTATAAATCTGATTTAAGCTCTTATAAAAACATATAAGTAACCTGTTTCAGTTATATATTAAAAACTTAAGAAAAAATTCACAAAAAGAATTCACCCTCAAAAAAAATACCACAGCTGATTTTTGGATGATAAGCCAAACTTGGATGGGCTTATGGACTCTACTAGCTTGTCTTTGACAAGCTAGAGCTTGTAGATCAGATTTTAAAAGCTTAATAGCCTTGCTTTGAGCAAAGGCTTTTGTAAGTTTCCATTTTTTAGTTTTTGGCTTATTTACTATTCAACTGCTTATTCCTGCTTATTTCTTGTTTGTATTTGCTTATTGTTTCTTAAATATGAAATTTAATGCTTATTTATGCTTTTGTATAGTTTAAAAATCTTTTGTGCAAACATTTCTTATTAACTGTCTTATATGGCTTTGAAAAATGCATAAGCTGTTTTTGCTTAATCCTGGCTTATATAAGTGTTTA
>BQNB010123456.1:6722-20095 GCA_026074375.1 Tanacetum coccineum
GAAAGTGTTTTTGTAACACATCAAGAGTTTTAAGCTTTTATCAAAATTCATCCTCCGTCAATTTATATACTAGAACAAGTTTGATTCTTGTAGAATCACACCATCGTTTCTTTCCAGTTGACACAAGTTTGATCTATTTAGGATCTCACAAGTCACCTACCAAGAGCTTGTTTGATGTTGGCTCTAGCAGGATTTCCATCTTCATTATGATACTTAGGTATCACTCGGATGTTCTGGCAATACCACAAGGATAATGCGTAGGACTCTTATGATAATCCTTGTTTTCACATTGTGTGAAGAACAAGTAAAATGGAATAGTGTCCTAATGAGATTAATTGATGATCTCTTGGCTCTAGACTCAATAGTGCATTTTGGTTTTAGTGGTCGGAGGCTGGAGCTGACTGACACCTTTTCAATACCAACTAACTCAGAGTGATAAAGTCAATAGATAACGTGTTTAGTCTCTGTAAGAAATGAAACAAAAATCTTTTGAGAGATTCTGAGTGGCTAGGGAGGGTTGTGCATTGCAACACTAGGTCCATGATGTCAGTCTTCAATGTCAGCAATCATCATTGTGATTCTGATAGCAGATGTATTGACCTGGTTTCTACCTAGGTGTATGGATGGCTTCTTTCTTTTCACCATTTATCTGTATAATTCTTTTTCATTCTTCAACCCCTTAAGTGCTTACCGAGACTTCATGACTAGTACCATGTTGGGTTTGTTCCAGTACTAGCTTCATCTCAGTCGGCAGTATTCCTTTATTCTCACTTTTACTCCTTTTTTTTTATCATACTTAAGGACTTCTACACTAACTAGTGGATTGTCCATGGGTAGATCCCTCTGGTTCTGGCTGGATCATGACAACGAATACATAACCTTAACAACCTTATAACTCCGATAAAATTAAATTCATGGTCGGTCTTTTGGTACTATTCTCCTTGCCATAAAACCATTTGAAAAACTCAATCAAGGTACTTGTGATATAAATATCAAAGCTTTTTGTACCTCGAATGTTTTAGCTTTTTAGAAATGTTCCCTCAACATATGCACTGGTATACGAAATTGTTTAGCACATGGAGGATGGAGTACAAACATGAGCCCATAAAATCACATTTTTATAAGTTTTCATATTTTAATTAGATTTTCTCCCCTTATCAAAAATTTTAAACCCCTTGATATTTTGGATATCAATTTATTCAAATGTATTAGAAAACTGGGAGAAAAAAATGTGCCAATTATTCACAAGCCGATAATGGAACATATTAATGCTCCCCCTCAAATTATGAGGGTATGTGTTAGTGTCAGGTATAAATTTTTTTTGAAGGATTTTAAGTTTAATAAAAAAACTCATGAAAAAATTATACATGGACACATAACACCTAAAGATACACTACATAAAAATGTGTTCACAAGATTATGTATGAGACAAGACCTGAAAATGTTCAAACCAAAAATGACAAAGTCATTTTATCCATGTCAGCAATTTGTAGTCCGTCTCGATAATATCCATTCAGAAGTTGTCTTAGCTTCCCCCCGAACAAGCAATCCTTTCTTGAGTAGATTCAAAGATTTCTTGCAAGCCGCATTAAGAAGTCTTGATGTAAAAAGCCCAAATATCCAAAGTACACAATTAATTTGAAACCGTAACACCAAAATCAATTAAGTCTCGAAAGTCTGCATTTCTCCTTACACGATAGTGATGATATAAATTGAAACACCAAAGTCAACTAAGTCCCGGATGTCACAATTATACCCTTTAAATAGCCGAAATGATAACACCTAAGTCAACTAAGTCTTGGATGTAGACATTTCTTCCTGCAGGATACTGACTATCTAAAGGAATCATCATACCTATGTGCACCTCTTTTATCAAATATTTCTACTCCTTTCAAAATAAGCTTAGTAATTAACCGATTGGGGAAACATTAATTGAATCAGAAACATATCTTCTTACGCTAGAATAAATCTTCTGACAACACTTCCCCATGGTATCTCAAATGATGCATACTAAAAATAACAACATATATCTTCCCCTATGTGGATGAAATAGTGCACCCAAAAGTAACAAGTTAAAACACTGATTTTCTTTGCGGTTATGACATTTGTCTTCCCAAAATGGCCTAAAATAAAAGAAGGCTATGGGCTCTACCACGTGTACTTTAATTACCTTCTAGTGTATCCACTCCTTCCCCCTTGCTGGTTTGATACATCATAATCAGCAAAACCTTGTACACACATATACTTGAGATCGTGTTCGAAGAATTGATAAGCTTAAGTCTATTTCGTGAGAATCAACATCAAGGATTTTAAAACTATGTGATTATTTCCAAACATTCTTAAGTCTTTTAATACTATGAAGTGTTGGCAATATTGATCGAATGTAGTTTAAAGCCTAAATTCACTAAGTTTTAAATTGCAAATAAGTCCATAAAGTTTTAAACAAATGACATCTAAATCCCTTGTAGTTAACATAAATTAACTCCCCTTTAAATTGTTATCCGTCATTATCAACAAACTTTATCCGTTTATTCTGTGACTTATTTTGAAAGATCCTTTTAAAAGATTATTTGATGACGCTTTCCCCCCCTCAAATAATGACCTGTTTTCTATTTAAAGAGTTGTTGTCATTGTTTGAGTGATCGAATTGTCTTTGAAATTCTTTTTGTGATTACTAAAAACACTGATTCATTATGAAGACAACTTTTTACCAATAAAAAAAATAAGATTTCTCTTATTTTGACAAATAAATGCACTGAAACGTACACTTATTCCCATGATGCATGGATATGAAGTAATCCATGCCAGGGAAAAATTAATTACCCGTTGTCAGGAACAACTGTCTTTTTGGCAACATGCTTTTCTCAGATTGAAAAGCAGGTTGCAGTCTGAAATAACTGCAAGCCATGAAGACATGTTTTGAAAGTTTGAACTTCTGCTCGAACTTTATTTAAAAACCTATGTCATTATTGAATGACATTTCTAGTTCCGTAAATATTATCAATTTTCAGAAGACGTGTCTTGAAAAATATTTTTGGTATTTTCTGTTTTCTAATTTTTATGATTTTTTGTAGGTTATATATTTTTGTATTTTCTTTTATAAATTTTTTATAAGAAGTGAAAAATCTTTTTGTGTTTTTCTAATTTTCTATATATACATAGGATACACGAATATTTCTCTTCTTTTGAAGATAAAGCGCACTCAACTGTACACTTTTCTTTTCTTTGAGGAGCGGGGCCTAAAGTGTTGTCTACAGAAGCCATCTGTTTATGTTCATCACATTTGACTTCCTTGAACCCCTGGTTTCTGAGATATCAGTCTATTAAGCAACCAAACTCTGAGTCTTTCCTTTTTGGGATTAAAAGATGTACCTGCACTTAAGTTAAGAGTACCTGCACTGACATTAAGAGTTTGATCGCATTCATATGGGTTAGTGATATCATAATTTAAACCATTTTGGGGTTCATTGTCAACTTTGGTTGTGCTATCAGTGAATATCTTTCTAGTTGGAACCCACCTAAGACCAACAGTCTTGAAAATTCTACCGGTAGGTTTCCACCTAAGACAAGATCTAGGAGATGTTTTCTCATGTAAAACGGAAGACTTATTTAGAGAAAGCCTATGGCCTTTAAAGATTCATCTTTCCGGTTTGTTTACATTACTTTTCTTTCCTATGGGTTTGATACTGTTTCTAGACTTAGGGGATTGAATCTTAGCACGAGAATTCACTTCTTTTAGGAATTTTATAACACATGCATCATGATTTGCATTAAAGACACATTTCTAATAGGTCGAACAAACAAGGTGTTTGGAGTCCGAACATGAACCGGGATTCCTAGAGTGATCTAATTTTTGCGCAACGTTTAACTTAACATTACTACTCTTAGATGTAGGCCAATTCCTAAACGTTTGATTATTGCTCCTAGGTTTTGGTGTACACGCATTAAAAGTGTGGTGTGTTCTAGCAGAAGGCATTTCCCTAGGTTTAAGATTCTAATTTTTGTCTTGTGTCTTTTTCCTGGCTTCCTCTAGAAAGTGATTATGAGCCATATCATTAGAACCATACGATTCTTTTTGACAATTCTTAGAAGAGCTAGGTGCATTCACATGATGAGGTTTTGCAAGAGCAGATTCTCTAAAGTTAGGCAAATAATGAGGAGTGACTGGTTTTTGGAAAATTGTGTTTGACATCAACTTGGGAGGCAAACCTTGGTATTGAAATTCTAGGTCGTTTTGACTTAAACACATTCGGTTGTCTAACAACTGAATGGTTTTTAGATGGTTGTAAAGGTGGTTTCCCCAAGATTGATGCTTTGACAAACTTAGTATCGACGTTATTTCCTTTTAACTTTCGTAATTCAAATGCTCATTTTCTTTATGTAATTGCTCATTTGCTGCAAGTAATTTAGCCACATTGTGTTCTAATTCGATGTTAATAGTTTCAATTACATATATATCATTTTTAACTTTGGCTTCATTACTTGCTTCCTTCACACTTTTAATTTAATTCTTCAAGTTACAAATTAGTGTGGTTTTGGCCTGTATCTGAGCTTTCAAATCCTTTATCTCAAACATTCATGAAACTCAGGTGCATCCTGGTTTTTACCTGGTTTGTTACTTTGAAAACTTGCATCGTTTTATTTCAAGTTCAAGAGAAATACAATGTTTTTTAAGTAGTAAAAACCTGTGTGAAAGCTCATTATACTTTTCTTTTTTAATAATTTCTTTTGATTTGAAAAGCTTAGTGTTAAGCATAGGACTTTTTACTTGATATTGTTCAGCATCCAGGACAATCTATCCTCCCCTATGACACATATTTGTTGAATCAGGAGTGATATTGCTATCAATATTTTCCAACAGATGTATGTCATAACTGGGTTCAGATTGTACATAATGCTGTTGTTCATTATAAAGTACATTATGTTGAGCAGTCAAGTATACCTTAGCAAATGGTATTTGGTCATTTACTGGTCTGATATCTGCATCCACAACATGTGTGAGATAATTCCCTAAACTGCTGCTTGTATCTTGCTTTCCAGATTCTGTCCTACTACTTTCCATGAAAACCAAATCAACATCCACTGCTTTACTCGAAACAACCTTACTCTCTTGCGTCTGCATTAGTCTTTTATTCACCCTTCTATCATACTGTCGTTTATGTTGTGCTCTTTCATCAATGGACTTCTTAACAGATTCCATGTGTTGGATCAATGTATTACGGAATTGTTGAACCTCGGTTCGAGTGTATGCTAGAAAGTACTTGCTTTTCATTAGATCATCAAAATCAACAAAATAGTATTGTTCTTTGATGAACGTCTGAAACTGTGTCATGAGTACTCTAAAAGCATCCATGGATCCAATTTTACTACTACACAAAAGGCCATAAAGACCTCCTAATAGAGATCGGTTCTATAAAAACCAGTTCCTATGTTGAAAAAGTAAGAGGCATGCGAAGCATAAATATTGGTTTTCTCGAAAAGACCGGTGTCTATGATCTAATAAGCACAGAAACTGGTCATGATATACAAAACCAGTCTTTGCACATAGTAAAAGACAACTGTTTTTTTAAGTGACCGGTCTTTATGTTTTCCTATTATAGATACCTATCTCATCATTTGATTAGACACGGTCTCTCTACTTATTCTTTTTCTATCTAAATTTACTATTTATTATGGCGCAATTTTCCCGCACACGTAACTCTCAAAATACCATTATATTAGTTGACTAAAAATTAAAATCCATTATAAACGTCCGAAAAATCTAATAAACAAAACACATAATCAAATAAATAATATAAATACATAATATATTACAGAAATAATTTTCTTTTTTCCAACAAAATAAATGGCATATATGAAAATGTCAACAAAACGTTTCCCCAAAATTTCTCTACATTTTTTTCTTTACTCCCCACGACCCTCCACCATCACTTCTTTCCTGATTCGGATGAATTCTATAAAAATTCAGTTTTATATTAAGTTGGATTATAAGATTTCAAATTTACACATGTACTTGATATTCAATTCTTAATACTTTTTGGACCAAATTGTAAATTAAAAAAAGAAGGTAATTCATATTCTTCATTAGTTCATTCATTGACTAATTAAAAGAAAAAACCCACTACGAAAACACCACCGATCACCACATATATGCGTAACCACAATTCGTAAACAAAAATTCATCCATTAACTATCAATTAATATGATATAATTTAATTTAATTAATCTAATTTAGGTTTTGATTAATTTTGATTGATTTATTGATCGATAGATAATTGATGATGATGATGATGATGGTGGTGATGAGAGTATGACGGCATCGTATGGATCAGTTTCGGCTAAGTCGAATGTTGCGTTTTGGTCGAAATAAAGAGACGATGTTACTTTTAATCACCTTCAGAAGGTAGTTTGATTTAATTTTGATTGTTTTTTTATTGTTAGATCTTAAAGATGATATGATATTGATGTTTGTGTGTGAATTTGTATTCGTTATAGTTAATTTTTAGTTTGTTGTGATTAGGAGATGTTATGCGTCGGTTAGATGTTCAAGTTTCATAAACATAAGTAGTTACGATGTTGAGGTTAGTATATGTTTTGTGCCGGTTCAATGCTAAGTTTCGTACACATAAGTAGTTACGATGTTGAGCTTAGTAGATGTTATGTGCCGGTTCAACGCTAAGTTTCATATACATAAGTAGTTACTGCAATGTTGTGGTTAGTAGATCTATGTGTTAGTTCAATGAGTATTGTCGGCTCTTAAATGTATAACTAAGAAAAATAAGGCCTGGTTTAGGAGTCTTTGTGTTTAATATATTTTCAGAAGTTGTATATAATACAAGAATAAGTCAATAATTTTCTTTCATATTGCATGAATGTCTTGGATGTAAAGGAAAAGCTTTTGTTTGATTAGACCCCTGTTTCTTTTTTATCCACGAATCTAAGCTATAACTTGTAGTCCTAAGTAGGCATATGAAGATAAAACATACATTAACATGTATTTCCTTCTGATTCCTTAAAAACAAAGCAACCATCCACTTAGAACACCAAACTTTATTAGCTTATAAATCGAACTTGGAGCTTGTATAACACACGAAATTGTTACAATCTAACCTTTATGAGTTGATGGAGCAAGTAATAACCAAGATTAACACACAAATAAGCCCAAAAATAATTTTGAGCCGTGGCCTTTTTTTGCTTCAAAATGAACCACGAATTTGATCTTGTTTAACCACAATAATCAACCACGAATCCACCCGTAGCTCTAATACCAATTGTCGGTTCCCAAATTCACACAATCATGTATAGATCTAGAGAGAGAAAGTTAGAGAGAGAGAATGGTAGTGAGAAACTAAGGAAAATACACTAAAGAGTGTGTGTAAAATGAATAGATGCTTACCTCTTCCAAAGTTGGAAGAGGTATTTATAGTTCTTACAATTCACCGGGTATTAGTACCCGGTTCAATACTGAAAGTCATATGTGTGCCTATTAAACTACGAGCTATAATGAACAATAAAATACACTGGGTGACCGAGTCTTTTTCTAATATCTAACAACATACATGATTGCATTCAATTCCCTCACTCGAGTAAAACTAAGGGTTAGGACGAAGAGTGATATAGGGTAGGGATCTTCTAATCCTTTATCCAAAAGTAATAAACCAACAAGGCGGACAAAATCACACATACATGGCCGTAACGACGGAATAGACATATGTGATTGCTCGCATCCTCATGCGAGTAAAACCTAACGATAGGGATTAGGAAATGAAAAGTAATTGTTGTTAAATAAAAAGAACAAAACAAATAGATTAAGTCCAAACAAATAAGGTACAAGTTTCTAGATACTTTTCCGACCGTTCCCATGATAAAGACTCAAATTGTGGACTATTCCATGTTTAGTAGAAACGAAACAAACTCGAAAAACATCTTCGATCAAAGATAAATGAAAACAACCTTAGTTGGCGTTTCCATAACGGTCAACTCCCAATCATCCATACTATACATACTTTACAAAAATTAGTGGTGATATCTACCACTTTATACAAAACTTTACATCGTCGATTTATAATACGTATCAACGAATAATCGATCCTTCAAATAATAATCGGTTTAAGCTTAAATGAACCGACTATAAAAACTTCCTCATCTTTTTTGTTGCGATTTTCTATTTTTTCTATTTTTTGTCTTTTTTTTCTTTTTTTCTTTTTTGTAAACCATACTACGAATTTCTGCATAATGTCACCATCTTCACGATCACGATCAATCCGGATAATTTATTCATAATCCTTCATACTTCGAATGTAAATAATAATTTGTGAAAATAGCAAAACATACTGAAAAACTACTACTTTTTACATTCCATTGCATTGAGCAATTTCTCGACCTAACCATGGATGAAAAATCAACAAGTGCCCAATTGCATTGTGCAATTTTACCGACCATACCAGAGATAGAAAATTTCCATTGCAATACATGAAATACAATACTTTACACTAAAGCAACTAGCAACCGATTAAGGACTTAATATAATAGGGTAGGCCTTAGGTGTAAAGGTGTAACGAAACAAATATTTGGTGTGAAAAAGATAGGAATGGCTCAACAGGTTTTTCTACGGGTATCTTACTCTAATAATGAAAGTAAACAAATGATTTATACGGGGGTTAACTAACCAGTGTGGTTAGTTAATATCACAACATATAGGCTTTTTGGGTTTTAATCCTAGAAAGTTACCAGTTTAAACAAGTTACTCCATCTATTTAAAATAGTATTTATTATTGTGGTCTCGAATAGATATACCAAGCCAAGTTCTAAAGTCTACAACATCACTGACACACTCATAATTTTATGGAATTTGGGTAAAATGGAATCGAAAAGGCTAAATCCTCATAATTTCTAATATGGGTTATGTGTGAAGGTTATGTAACTAGTAGTTTCACAAAAGTATGCTTGAAAAAAATTTAAATTTTGCCATATTTAAGCATTTTATTGTGAAAAATAAGACAAGCAACCGTTCTAATTCTTATCCCCCCACTTAAATTATACAACGACCTCGTTGTATAAAATTAACAGTTAAAAACTGGGACAATAAAAGAATTAAAACGAGAAAACTTCACCTGATATTTGCTAGGTATAGATTCTCCATTGTTGACTTTAATAAGCAAGAAATGTGTGTTGCTAGAGTAAGTTGAATGCCCCGCATGGATTACAACACACATTACTATTCCAGAAAAAATACTCCACCAACGTCTTCATATTCATTCGAAGGACCTTATTAAGATAAGAAAAACAACGTTCAATTTTTTCTTCGTGTATTCGCTACTTAGACTAGAAATAAAAACCTAAAACTATACAGGAAGTTGATACTCCGTATCCATACCCCAGGATACGCTGTATCGATACTTGTAGAAAACAATCCTAAGTACGGGTCAAAAGTCGAATACGCTGTATTCGTTTAACGAATACGCCATATCGACCACTTTGATAATAAAGTTTAAATTATAGAAAAATAAAGACTGGATAACGTTCAGGTAGTCAATACGTCGCATCCATGGGGTTTGGATACGCGGTATAGACAGTCTGGGAAGACAGACTAGATCAGAAAATTGAAAATATATTTCGGGTTGTCTCCCGGCAAGCACTTTTGTTTACAAAAAAGTCTTTAACTTAGACTTGCCCCAAATTACTCCCATTCTTATAAAATAATTTGGTGTCGAACGGGATGCCAAATGGCACATACAAATTCTTAATTATAAAAAATGAATGACATCCCTTTGTTAAGATAATTACAAGTCACGATATTAAAACCTAATTCTCTTCGATTAAAAGTATTAGTTTTGCCCCACCCCAAAATTTACTTGATGTCTATCATGACTTGTTTTCAAAAGTTTATTTGACCCTTGTGTATCGATTTTTATTACATTAGGTAATAGTTCGATAGATAAATCCCCCAAAGAGTGTTCAATATCGATTTTATCATTATCATTGTCTTTATCTAATTTTAAATCATTAGGATAAATTACGTTAAAAGGAAATATATCATTAAAGTATATAACGTTTTGTTCCTCACCATCATATTCGGACAACGATGTTTCATCAAATTCATCGATATGTTGAGGACTTACAGTAGATTTAGAGAAATCTAACTTAGACGTTAGAGCATCATTGTAGGCGATGACTGGGAACTCTTTCTCAAAATCTTTAAAGTAGTCAAAATCATTAAAATAACTGACCGTAGGCTCGGATGAGATTTATGGTTCAAATGTTAATGCATCTTTGTAGACAATAGCTGGGAATTCCTTTTCAAAAGATCTGAGGTGGTGAACGTCTTTATCATACTAGATCTTACCATACGTAGCAGTTTCCCAGTTCTACACCTTACCATGCCTGCGAGTTTTTTCTTTCTCAAGCCTGATATACTCTTCCATGGTAATATTAGGGTCATCCATTTTAACCTATAATAAATTCTCTAGGAAAGAAAATGGTCAAATAAACAAATACGCCGTATGGATGTTTAAAGTCGAATACGCTGTATTGGTTTAAAAAAATTATACGCCGTATCCAATAAATTAAATACGCCGTATTCAGTATTCGATTCAGAAAATTATAGAAGACTGTAATAATGCAAAAACACACAAACACACAAATATGCAAGATATACAATGCAGAAAATCAAATACACACGAACAACAAACAAGCAAATAAAAACAATTAAAAGCACATAAGTTTACACTAATCTAAATTACACTAATTCTAGGGGTTAAGTTAATCTAATGTTAAAAACCAAAATATTAAATAAAAGTAAAGATTTACAATTTCACTCCCTGGCAATGGCGCTAAAAACTTGATGTATCGTCGTGTAGGTTGTTATTGTAGTTATCAAGTTTTACATTTATATTTTGCCGACTTAACCTAAAACAACACTTTAACGGGCAGTGTACCCAGTCAGATGTAGCTTCGTTGGTAAGTAGGGTGTCGATCACTAAGAGCGAGAGCGTTAATTCCTAATACTATCAGTATTTTAGTTGTCTATGTTAGTACTAAATTAATCTAATTTATGCAAAACCTAGAGAGAGATAGAGAGATATAGAGAGATACTTATGATAAAAGAGGTTTTTCAGTCTGAGAGACTGGCACGAGTTTGGGTTATCTAACCTAGGCTTTTGATGACAAGTAAAGCAATAAACACACACAAGAAGATAAACAAACGATAGAGGACCGGTCAAGAACTAATGTAAGGAAAACATATCAACCATGAATAATTTGATAAAATGCAGGTTTGTTTATTTAGTGCAATGATTATCTTATCTCGAAGTGGCATATCATTCCTAGATTTAGGCAGTACTTCTTCCTAAAACCTAGATACGCTAATCCTGTCACAATTAAACACATCCGCATAAAGCATTCGTTTGTTGATTATAATCTATCTTAGGATTTAAGTAATGGTGCTCTTACCAAACCCTAGCTCATTGAGACTTTACCCACTTACTACTTAACGACAATTTATATACTAGTAGTCCACTCTGTCCGAGTCCTAACCAATGGAATCAGAAAGTCATTTGTTGATCCTAGGGTCACCTGCTAGTCCAACTTGTTCACTAACCCCTCGCGCTCACAAGGACTAGCGCGCTATTTTACGCGCGCGAGCGCATCGCTACACGCATGATTCTAGATAGAGAGATAAATTGACTATCTGGAAGTGTATCTCGCAGACTTTTAGCACACTCGCAATAGATATATCACTCTCTCCATCTTTTTAAAGTCTGTAGCGCATTAAATATGTATGACTAGACCCAGTTGAATGATAGGTCGCATAAAAAAGCACGTAAACGAGTAATGCAAAGGACATATGGGACAATGTGAAGATGCTCCTGGAAAGTTCGAAATTAACAAAAGAAGACCGTGAATCACAACTGTATGATGACTTCGAACACTTCCGTCAGCACCAAGGAGAGACTATTCATGATTACTATGTCCGGTTTTCCAAACTCATCAATAACATGCGTCACATCAAGATGACCATGTTTGTTAATAACATGTTTCCAGAATAGGGTAGATTTGTAACAGCAGTGAAACTCAACAGAGGTTTGAGGGACTCTAACTATGATCAACTGTATGCGTATCTAAAGCAGCATGAGGCACATGCCAATGAAAACAAAATGATGTTAGAATGATTCACTCAACCAATGTTGGATCCTTCGCCTGATGTCTATGTTTCACATCAGCAGTATAATTCACAATCATCTACAAATCCATCATCCACTTATGTTCTATGTTCCACCACACTTTGCTGACAACACTCAACTTGATTCGGGACTCTCTCCATCGGACAACTTAATTGAGAATTTAACCAACACACTTGCCCTACTCACCCAATCATACAAAACGTACCTTCCTCAAACAAACAATCAACTCAGAACTTCATCTAACCCAAGGAATCAAGCCACAGTTCAAGACGGCAGGGTT
The DNA here is from genome assembly GCA_026074375.1 of Tanacetum coccineum. Lineage (NCBI taxonomy): Eukaryota > Viridiplantae > Streptophyta > Magnoliopsida > Asterales > Asteraceae > Tanacetum > Tanacetum coccineum. The sequence continues at coordinate 19,185 of BQNB010123456.1, forward strand.
GTTGTTCAGAATGTTTAGGGTCGACAGAATAGAGGACAGGGGAACAATGCACGGGGTGCAGGTGCAGCTGGTTATGGGGGAGCTCAGAACAGAGTTGGGAATGCTAATCCAGGTCAAGCAAGGCAGGTTAAGTGCTACAACTGCAACGGTATAGGCCACATAGCAAGGAACTGCACTCAACCCAAGCGTCCACAGAACTCCGAATACTTCAAAGACAAGATGTTGCTGATGCAAGCTCAGGAGAACGGGGTGGCATTGGATGAAGAGCAGTTATTGTTTATTGCAGGTGGACAAGACAACGCCATTGATGAAGATGTGGATGAGCAACCTGTTCAGGACTTAGCACTCAATGTGGATAATGTGTTTCAAGCTGATGACTGTGATGCTTTTGATTCTGATGTTGATGAGGCTCCCACGGCACAGACTATGTTCATGGCTAATCTATCATCCGCAGATCCTGTTTATGATGAAGCTGGTCCGTCTTATGATTCGAACATTCTATCTGAGGTACATGACCATGATCACTATCAGGATGCTGTTTGTGAACATCATGAAGAACACGAGATGCATGACGATATACAACCAACCTACAATGTTGATTCACATGCTAATTATATAAGTAATAGTAATATGATTCCGTATGATGAGTATGTAAAGGAAAACGCAGTGCCAGTTGTACAAAGTAATGTATCTTCTGTTCCAAATGATGCATACATGATGATATTAAGAAAGCTATTTCAGCCTTCTGAATAGTTAAGGGAAATTCCTACATCCCTCATCGGTCTGAATCCCCACCCCCGCATAACACTTACTAGATTTTGAAAGAAAAATTGAAAAAACGCTTCACTTCCTGACCTTATTCTCGAGTAGGAAGGGTTCTCGCTACTAAAGAAATTTCTTCAGTTGAAGTA
>BQNB010123457.1:0-17731 GCA_026074375.1 Tanacetum coccineum
AGCTTATCATCTGTTTTAGCTTAATTTACTTTTTGGTTTGCTTATTAGTGCTTAAAATTACAAACAGTTAGCATTTTTATACTTTAGTATAGTTTAGCTTATCCTTCCATTTTCAGCTTATTTAAGTGCTTATTCATGGCTTATAAAAAAGTGTTTTTGTAAAAAGTGCTTATTTTTAATCCGTCTAAAAAGTTGTAAAAAATAGCTTTTAAAAAACATTTGGGAATTAGGGGAAGTCCTAGGTGAGCAAGGCTCGAACCCGGTACCTCACCCCTATTCACCAAACGTTTTTTACACACCACACGCACTACCAACTTGCCCTTGGGTCTTTTTGGGTTTATGTTTGCAAAATCTAATACTTACACACATTTTGAGCTCTTTTGTATAATAAGCTAATTTAGCTTATTTCACAGCTTATTTGATTAGTTGTTTTCACCAGCTTATTTTTATTAGATTCCTCATTATTCAAGCTACTTTTGCTAATTTTTTCAGATTTTTATTAAATTGTTTACTATTTTTAAATATTTTATTTCATTAAAATCATTTTTAATTCATTAAAAGTCAAAAAAATATAATTCTTTTTTATAAATTTATCTTTTAACATTTAGGACCTAGGAAAATTAGAGTTGCTCTCGTAGGGTTAAAATTGCAAAATTTGATTTTTTAAAGAACGGGATTGAATTCCGTTCATGTTTTTAGTATTTTTAAGCCCTAGTCACCTTCGTTTTTGGTCTAGTTTTATTTGTTCTAGCTTTTTAGCAAATTAAGACTTATAAAAAACAAAAATATTATTTTATGACTTAATTTTGATAATTTAGGGTTTTTAGGTCCCGTTTAGGATTCCCGTTTTGCATTTTTAGTTAAAATTGTCTTACCTTAATAGTTTTTAAGTTTTTACCTTAATTTTCCCGTAGTTTTAGATAACCAATCATAATCTTGTTCCATCCAAGCATCGATTCTCAAAATGTCTCTCGACTTTCAATTGCATTTCTCGTTGGGGATAACAACCCAGGAATCATACTTCTGGTTTACTACATTGAGAGATTTTTGATTTTTACCCTTATATTTATATATTTATAAGTATTATATATTTATTTATATATATTTTAAAGGTGTGATCAAGAAGCTTGTCAGTGAGACTTTAGGAGACGTGGACCTTTCTTAACCTTTCATCTTCTGATTGATTTGACTGTACGCTCCACTTGCCTAGCCGTCATCATTATCATTTACCTTTAATCTTAGTCATTGATTAAGAGGTCATGGCCACGTGTAATTATCTGAGGTTACATTAAATCAAATATACCAAGGGTATAAATACCTGATTTGGTTTTCATTATTTTCTTTTTCTCTCTTCTACCATTGTTGAATACTTTCCAAGCTTTTCCACTGTTTTTCGTGTTCTGCACCACTTTCTTCGAAACTCACCAGGTTAGGTTTTGATCTTTGTATTTCCTTCCATTATGAGTAGTATTACAGATATTAAATATGTGCTTACTCAGAGGGCACTTGACGTCTTCTGTCATAAATATTATATCCCTGAAGAAGTTCATCCAGAGTTGCCTCATCCTGGTGCGACTATGAATCAGAGGCCCACTGGGAAAATTAGGTTGTACACTAGATTCTTTAATTATGCCAACTTTCGGTCGCCCTTGTCTACCTTTCTCGTTGATGTTCTTAGACATTTTCATATAAACATATCCCAACTTTTCCTTATCAGGGCAGCCAAAGTTTTACATTTTGAGATTCTGTGTCGTGTTTATATTATTGTTCCAACCGTTGGGTTGTTTTGGTGCTTTTATTTAAATTCTAAAAAGAACGGGCGGATGTCATTTAGTAAACGTTCTGATAATGCTCCCGTATGTTACTCAAAGCCCCTTGATTGCCTTAAAAATTAGAACGAACATTTTTTCTGGGTTGATGACTTTGCGTACCCGATTTCCTTTCCGTGACACACGGCTAAAAATGTCAAGAAGGATCCTGCCCCTGTAGCTACATAGTTTAGTGCTGATGACTATGCCACCCTTGTTGCCCACCGCTCTCTGTTTTGAAAGTTTCTGGAGCTATTTATTTGCTGGGTTAGGCTAAGCCGCAATTATGCTTTAGATGAGGATACTTATCCCCGGTTTGAACACAAGAACAGAGAGGGTGGGTGTTGCTTTCAGCATATATGTCATTTGTTTCACGCTTCATAGTTTTGCTTCTGACTGTTTATTTGTTCTATGCAGAGATGGACTTGTCTGCATTTATCCGTGTTTTGGATCCTACTAAGGTAAAGACTATCGAGAGGGAACGTGCAGAAGGTGAAGCAAAGCTGCTGGAGACCATTGTTGGTCACACCGTTTTGCTTCTTCTTATTGTTCCTGCCCATGCAGAGGAGGAATTAGAAGCCAGTGTTGATAGGATATTCAGTAAAGATGTTTGCAAAGAGCAGACAGATTCTGCTGAAGTTGGTACCGCTGCTATTGAGCAGACTGTTATCGTTACGGATACGGTTGTTGAGAATGTTGCTATAAAGAAGACTAGGCGACAGAAAAAGAAAAGATATGCGGCTGCGGATGCGGGTAAAGCTTCCCATCCTGCCAATAAGTTGAGCAGTGACCATGGAACGGTTAGTGGATCTACCACTGGTGGTAAGTCTCTATTTATTTAGAAAAGGCTGCTAGCTGGTGTTGTGTTAAATGCAAAAGTTGGGATTGCTGCTGTACCCACTTTGCCTTTTATCACCACTTCCATATCCACTACGCCAGAGCGTGACGTCCACGACCATACGGACTCTATTAGTGGGCTCAACCTCCGCAACGTTGAACTATCCAAAAGGTTTGTTGTTATCTCAGACTCATCACATCACTCTAGTACCTATGCTACTAATGTTGAAGTTGACTCTTGTGCCAGGTCTCTTACTCCTTCCATTTTGGTGATGACGAATGTTACTACCACCACCACTGTGGTTGTTCTTGGGTCCACTTCCTTGTCATTTTCCCTAAGTGTTTTAAGTTCTCGTGTTGAGAAGATTAGGGCAAATATTGTAGCTCATAGGTCTGCTATTCTTGGTGTCTTTGCCCTCTAACGGAACCTTTATCTATTGTGGTACTGACTGGTGCAAAAGTTGATTCAGTAAGCTTGCCTACACCTATTGCTACAACCACGGCTTTATCCACCTCCTTTGCTACTACCAGTTCTATTATTCCCATTTCTACAGATGATTATGAAGTTGTGGATGCAGAGAATGTCCAAAGAAATGACACTTCTTTTCTGAACTTTGAAGAAGAAACACTGAATGCTACTCTATGATCCTTAATGTTTGTGCGATGACCACATGTTGTCTTTTTGTGGCGGTTGTCCATTATTTGGCTAAGTTTGTGCATTCGTGCTTAAACACTTAGAACTTTTATGTCCTTAACCTTTGTGTACCACACCCGTATGTGGCTATACTCTTATGGCGGTCTTAGTATATTACGACAATATTTTTATGCTGTAATAGTTGATAATCCTTTGCGTTTATTGTTAACGTCTTTTATTTTCTATCTTTTAATATTACTGTTATACATTCGTAATGATAGTCTTAGGTGAGTATTTGTGGGTTATTCCCTCGGTACTGGGCTTGCAATACCTCTTATGCACTTGAGTTAATTATGAGGTTACTCATCCTTTCATTATACGGGATAATGTTTATACGGAGCCTTGCTCCTTGCGTGCGCGTCTTAACAATTTATAAATGACTTTGCAAAGTAAAATAGAATAAACAAGATTTTTATATAAAACACTTGTGAAGGTAGCTAGGCTTTACTTTTTCATTCATTAGAAACTTAAAAACATTACAACAAAAGGAAATAAATCCAATTCTTTGCCCTTTCCGTCGCATAGTATGCGTAGGTGAGGTGCTTACATTTCATGTACGTAACACTTCATAAGGTTGTAGGTGTTCCATGTTCGCGGGAGGATATTTCCCTTGCGGTTTCTTAGCTTGTATGCCCCCTTGCCTAGTGCTTCCGTTACCTTATACGATCCTTCCAACTTAGGTCCAAGCTTCCCTCCGTCTTCGACATGGCTTGCATCATTGTTGCGGTAGACTAGATCTGCTGGCTTGAAGCTTGTGTCGCAGACTTTGGAGCTGTAATATTTTTCCATTTTAGCTTTGCTATTTGCTTCCTGAATTGCTTATTGCTCCCTTTTTATTATAAGAGGTCCAAGTTGATTTCCAAAGCTTCATCATTTTCTACCATATCTACTTTCGCAGTTCTTAGTGTTCGCATGCCAATTTCTGCCGGGATGACTGCTTACGTTTTGTATGTGAGTAAAAATGGTGTTTCTCTATTACTTGACTTGATCATAGTTCTATGTGCCCATAAGACATGAGAGAGTTCTTCCATCAAGTCCTTACTCCTTTCATCTAGTCGTGCCTTGATACCCTCGCCTAGGCTTCTGTTCGCCCTTTCTACCAATCCGTTGGCTTATGGATGTTTGACGGAAGCACATCATTGGTGGATGCATAGCCTTTCACACCAGTATTTGAATGGGTTATCTCTTAATTGCTTTCTGTTTTCAGATATTATCTCTCCTGCTAGGCCAAACCTGCAAACGATATTGTCTCATACAAACTTTTTAATCTAATGTCTTGTTATGGTTGCCATGGGCTTTTCTTTGATCCATTTAGTGAAATAGTCAATTGCTACTATTAGGAACTTGACCTTGCCAGGACCTTCTAGAAAAGGTTCGGCTATGTTAATCCCCCATTTATAGAATGGCCACAGAGATGTGATGGGAGTTAAGTTCTGCTATGGGTTCCTTGGCACAAGGCGATGAACCTAACAATCATTGCATTCCCTTATCAGTTTCCTAGCATCTGCATGCATGGTTGGCCAATAGTACCCTATTCTTATAGCCTTGGCTACTACGGACCTAGGGCCAGTGTACATGCTATATGATCCTTCATGGATTTCTCTCAGAACGTAGTTTGCTTGTAGCGGCCCGATGCACCGTAAGCATGGCCCCAGGAAGGATTTTTCGTATAAAATTTTATTAATTATTGCATATCTTCCTGCCTTGCGGCATATGACCCTTGCTTCCTTTTTGTCCTCTAGAAGGATCTCTTTCGTGAGATACTTATATACTAGGGTCATCCACATGCACCCTTCCTCTTCCACAATTGTAAGCATCTCTTTTTCGTTTATTTGTTTTTCCTTAAGTTCTTCCACAAGTACTTCTTTGTTAAGGTGAGCAAAGCTGGTGGATGCGATCTTACTCAAGGCATCTGCTTTTTTATTCTCGCCCCTGGGTCCTTGTTTGATTAAGAACCCTTTGAAACTCTGGGTAAGCATTCTGACCGCTTTTGCTATGTAAGATCCATTGACTTGGTTAGCCACAAGTCTTGAATCTACATTTTCCTAAGATTCCTGACACCTATTTGTTCCACGATCCGGAGATCAAAGCTTCGTATTCAGCTTCATTATTGGTAGCTTTGAATCGGATCCTTAAAGCATAAGTGAACTCCATCCATTTCGGATTTATGAGTATTGACCCAGCTCCGAAACCGTCAATACATGAAGATCCATCAGTAAACAAAATCCATGGTCCTAGGAGTTCTCCTTCTTCTTCCATGGTACGTCCGAAGATTCTTCTTCTGGATGCTCTACAATGAAGTCTGCCATGATTTGTCCTTTGACTGACACCCTTGGTCTATAGTGGATGTCATATCCTTCCAGTTCGAATCTTCATTTTTACAGTCTCCTTGTGACCTTTGGATTTGACAGTATCTGCTTTATCTGCTGATTCGTTATCACAATAATCGTATGTGCCTGGAAGTATGTCTTTAGCCGCTTGTTGGCACTTACTAGGGCCAATACCAATTTCTTCATTGGTGTATAGTTGACTTTAGAGCCTTAGAGGGCACGAAAAAATAAATTAGCATTTGTTTGCTGTCCCTTTCTGTCATTAAGAATGCACTAATGGCTTCTCTTGCTTTTTTTTTTTTTTTGTTTTTTTTTTTTTTTATTTTTTTTTTTTTGTTTTTTTTTTTTTTTTTTTTTTTTTTAGCGAGATAAATAATGAGCTCCTCTTTTTCCTCTAGTGCGGACAACATAGGTCATTCTGCTATTAGCCTCTTCATTTATTTGAATGCTACATCCGCTTCCTAAGTCCATTGAAAATCACTTTTCATTGTGCATTTTTAGGGTCTTAAAGAATGGTAGTGATTTTTGTGCAGATTTAGATAGGAATCTATTCAGGCTTGCTAACTTCCCATTTAACCTTTGCACGTCTTTTAGGGACTTTGGAGATGGTAGGTTGAGGACCGCGTCAACTATGTATGGACATACCTTTAATCCGTCGGTGTATACCTTGTATCCTAGGAACATGCCTGCTCTCATACCGAAGGTGCACTTTTTTGGATTCAACTTCATATTGATTTCTTGGATAGTTCTGAACGTTTCTTCCATGTCCCTCATAATTTCCTTCTATGTGTGGCTCTTAATGAATATGTCATCGACATACACTTTCAAGTTCCAGCCAATTTGCTTTTGTAAATCATTGTCCGCCAAACACTGGAAAGTTACTCCGGCATTCTTTAATCCAAACCGCATTTTGGAATAACAAAATGTTCCTTGGCTTGTCATGAATGATGTTTTCTCCTCATCCTCTTTTATCATCCTTATTTGATGATATCCCTTGTATGCGTCTAGGAAGCTTTTGAAAGGATATCCGCAGAGGGATTCTACCTTCTAGTCTATTTCTAGCAGCGGATATCCTTCTTTGGGGCATGCTTTGTTCAAATCTTTGAAATCTATACACATTCTTAGATCATGCTTTTTCACCATCACCGGTTTGACAACCTCATGTGATAATGACTTCCTTCATGATGCCGAATCCACTAGATTCTCAACCCTCATCCTGGATTGCTTATTCTTTCTAGCGCTTGGCCCTTTTCTTTTGTCTTACTGGGTAGACATCCTTCTTGAACATTCAGCTTGTGTTCTGCTATATGACACGAAACCCTAGTCTTTTCGTCGGGCTTATTCTAAGCAAAGATATCAAGGTTGCGCCTGAGTAAGCTGCGCAACTCTTTTCGTCCTTTTTTGCTAAGTGGACACCTATGGCACAGTTTGTTCTGGATACTCCAGGATGGATAGCACATGATTTTTTATTCTGCTACTCTGATCGTGTCACAGGTTGTTGTGCCCTGGTCATGAATCCATTGTTACACTCAATAGGATAATCTTAACTATTTTATAGTGTACCACTCCTCTTCTACCGGGGACCTTTAAACATTCCCTCAGGCTGTTGATAGGACGGATTAAATCCTTCTTAATCATGGTCTGCCAATGATTCCATTGTATGGAGATGGCAACCTTACGAGCATGAAGTTCATCCATGCGGAAGTTGAGTGTTCCATGTCGCCTATTTTTACTAGCAGCGATATTTGCCTTAGTGGCCAAATTATCTCTCCACTACTAATGAGTGGTGGTGTGGACTTTGGGAGCATTTTGCTTCTACCTTCTGGCAGGCCTATGATGCAATGCTTATACAAGATTTTTGAGGCTGAACCTCCATCCATATACATGCGGTGTCGAGTGCCCTCCCATCTCTGACTTCAAATTCATCGGTCCCTTCTGTCTATCTTCCTCCCCTAAGGGTGCGAACGAGATTGTCGAACATCGGGAAAGAAGAAGCTTTGGGTATCCTTTGTTAGCTACCCTTTTTCATGGTTTAAAACCCCCCCCCCCCCCTATAACCCACATTTCCCCCCCCCCCCCCCCCCCCCCCCCCCCCCCCCCCCCCCCCCCCCCCCCCACCCCCCTTTACCATCAAGATCGCCAACGGCTTGTCTTTTCCAGAGGCTTCTCCTTTTTTGGCCACTTTTGGCTAGTCTTTTTACTTTAGTTCTTTGATAACGTGTGATAGCTTTCCGGCCTTGATCATCTCCTTGATTTGTTTTCTTAGTTGCATGCATTACGTCTGTGTGTTGTAGCCCTATGTCTCATGAAACTCAAGAATTTGTTGGGGGTTCCTTTTTTCCGCACTAGAGATACCATTGGTGGTGGCTTTGAAATTCCTTTTTCTCAAAGCCAACTTTCGTTAGGAGTCTTTGCGAGGAGCAGAAACCTGCCCGGCTTTCATTCTGATCTTTGTTGGTTTTTAAAACCTCTTTTTTTGAAATTCTGCTTGTCTCCTGCATCCCGTTTCTTCTATGGCAGGAGTGACTTCTTTCGCCCGTGACTAGAGGATGCGACTTCCCCTTTGAGGAAAGATGTGGTCACCCTCATCATTTCATCTATTGACTTTGGGATTTTTTTCGTACAAGTGTTTTATCTAGTTTTTAAGGATTAAGTTTATTCCATGCATGGAATCTGGGATTTCTGCACCTCTGGATGCTCCTTTCACATCCTTGATTTCAATTTTGTATCTCTCTACAAAATCTTCTGTGGACTCTCCGTCCCTCTGCTTGATGTGATGTATTTCCACCAGATCCTTAATGCACTTTTTTTGTTGGAGATAATTTTCACGAAATGCATCTCTTAAATCCTCATAGCTATCTACGAATTCCAGAGGAAGTCCATCGAACCAAACTGGCCGCTTGGAAGATTTTTAAATGATCTTCTGGATCTTTGCTTCCGTCGTATGTCTTGATGTGACTGGGCATTCTAATTTTTGGGAAGCCAAATCATTGGATTCGATGTGTGAAATAATCTTTCTCTTCACATACCTATGGCTAGGATAGATCATCTTCTTTGATAATTGATTTCTGCCTTCTTGATTTTGACTCCCAATGTCCCCGTCTGCTGTCATCACTTTTTGAGAACTCTTCCGTCATCCGTGACGATGTCCCTTTGTAGTAATGCTTCTTTGGGAGTACCTAGGTTCCTTTTGAGTGGGAACTTTGGTATCAATTATCTGAGCGTGCGGACATGCACCTAGGTGAAACGGATCTACCTCTTTTTAACCTTTTAAAGACGCTAGTAGCTGGTGATGGGTTATTGGAGTGCCTATTCCCTCGGCTCCTCCTTAGTGGTTGGCATTTTTGACTCGAAATACTATGATTCTTCATGAGTCTTTGAGTTTCTTTTGGATCCGTCGTCGAAAGTGAGGCGTGCCTTCACTACTTTCAACTTTTCTTGCTTCTCCTTTTCTTGGTGCATTTTTTGGCTATAAGTGGAAAGTGCTAATGATAGTTCTTGTTGCAAAACTCTCTTAGGACTGTGTCGAGCGTAGGTCCCTCGAGATCTTGCGGACCAAGATCTTTCTCTTTCCCCAGCGTATTCTTTACGACGGACGTGGGCTGGCTGGGGGTATGTTGTTCATAAGTGCTCATGATGAGTATTTTAGAAAACGCAGTTGTGTTTGGGTCCCACGGATGGCGCCAACTTGTTAGTATAAAACATGTGACGGGTTAAGAGTTGGGTATAAATCACTTGTTGGGCTGGGCCTTCAAGCGATTCGTGGGTTAGATCTTGTACACAAATAAGAGTAAACCGTTAGCCTTACCGTGAGGACGGACCCCACGATTAGACTCCGATGTGAGATTAAGTAAACATGCAATTAGAGAGTATATGTATGTGTATTGGGAAGGTGAGAAAATCCTACCGTTTGAGGTGTCAGAGCATTCCTTTTATAGGCGAGTGAAATACTAGGGTTTCCTAGTATTTCGCCTATTTTGTTAGTGGCCAGAGTGGGACCCTTGTCGGGCAAGGTTCCGCTGTCATCATGTCTGCGGACGTGAGCTGTCTTCCGCTGATGCCAGTGGCTTGGCGGAAGTAGCTTGTAATTGATCCGCATCCGCTTTGTTATATCCGGACCATGGCTAGTATAGGAATGGGCTTGGTTTTGTCGGTTATTTGCTTAGTTGGGCCAAGAGGCCTATGTGATGATACGGACCAAGCTTAGAAGCCTGTTACACCTATTATAGGTCATCAAATCCCTAAGTGCATTAATTGTTTTCTAATCCCTTTGTCATAAGTCTTAGCAGAAAGTATAAACCAATTAACGTTTAGTTCTTTCAATTATATGAAGCAAGAAAACAATATCATATACACTGGTTGTTGGTTTACTCCTCCTTCTTTTTTAGCAACGATCAAACGTATCCCACAAGGGATTTGGTCGTGTGGTTTTTTTATAAGGTACAAGAACACATGGTGCTAGCTTGTTATTCATGAAGTAACGACTAGCATGGTAGCGTGATTGTTTGATGTGTTGTGTGAGCAACCATAGAGGTGGTAATTTAACCACTTTGTTTTCAAGATCAAGAGGTATGTAATTCTACTTTACTATTTATGTGTTAATCTTTAATACTTAAACTAGATCCATCCGCTGCGTACTCATAGTTAAATGGTTACCTAGTTAATAAATCCCAACACCAACTTGATTAGTAGTTCAATGCTTCCGAAATGGTATGACTTGTGTGAGTGAACACTGGATCCAATAATCATTAGTTTGATTTTTTTAAGATCCAAGTAGGTTTGAACTTGACAAATTTAAAATTTAAATGTACGTAAACACGATGAGTGTATGTAGATATGTTATGTACCTGCAAATTGATCAAGGACCAAATGAAGATCCTCACCATTGCTAAAAATGTAAGAATGCTTTTCACTCAGGCTGAAATATGTGTTAGTGTAAAAGTTCCCATGAACAAGATATGATTGGAATGTTATTGCTGAGACAAAAACATCTGCGACCAAAGCTAGGAAGCTTGTCATTCCTTGCTTGATCTCTTCTGTATGTAGTTTGTGAATGGTCGAGATGCTCTTTTCTTTGCTTCTTGACACCTTATATAGCCCTTAATTGTCTACCATATTCCCCGTACTTGCCATGTTAACAGCATCCTCCATTATTTGTATTCTTTTTCAAAATATTTTTATGGATCTTCAACTTGATGAACATTTCATTAATAACTACTATTTGTAATCTTGATGTGTAAGAACATGAGATGTTGACAACACGATACACTACACTTAATGAATGACCGACTTTGCATTCACGTTGCAGACCATAGCCATGGAGCTAGCATGATTCAAATCATTAGGGGTTGTTTGGACATGCGTTTTGAATGGATTTTTTAATCTGTTTATATAAAAAGATTCGCAGCACCTATAGTTTAATCCTTAAATGAGTTGATAATGACTCACTTTCTCCGAACATAAATAATTTAGAATGATGAAGTTAGGCTAAAATAATCACATGATAAAGAATCCAGCAACAAAAGGTAACTATTATGAAAACAAATTATTCTCCTCAATATTTTCCTTTAGTTCAGCGTTTCTTTACTTTTTCACTATTTCATGATCCGCATTTTTGGTAGCTAAATTCTTGATTTAGGTCACCTTTGCGTTACCCTTCACACCCACAAACCATGTATTTTGTGTGCTTATTTCATCTTCAATTCAACTATCTAGGACATACAGTGGCCTAAATAGCGTGAACGACAAAGCCACAATATCATCTTAAGACAAAGTTTTATCTTATTTTCTATTTCTAACATAGTTTATTTCCGTTCATTACTTCCATTTTAGTTATCTAGTGTAGCTCATCTTCAAAGTTGCTCAACAAACACATCAAATTTGCTAAAAGTTATGGTCAAGATTATAAAATCCTTAGGGTCTGGCCTAGTCTTGGCCAAATACAGACAGGTCTACCCGGGTCTTGGACGGATAACAAATAAATGAAAGATTACTATGTACCATGCTTGAATCTTTAGATAAGTATAGAGAGAAATAAACTTTAACTGATTGATCTAACTCAGGCAAGTACAATGTAAGTAATATGAATTTTCCAAAGCTACAAGAAATCAATACTCCAAATTTGATACAACTTCAAAAAGATAGAGCGAGATTTGGATTGACAGAAACAACCAGCAAGTTAATTTGCCATGAAAAATATGATATAAACCGAATCGATAATAGAATAGAATAACTAAACCATTCATATAATCTCCATAATAAGAATTACAGCCTTAATCATCTATTTATAATGAATTGTTTACTAAGAAAATTCAATAAAGGAAACTAAATATACTAATTAATTAATAATATAATTATGAATAAAGTATGGTAATGCAAGATCATATCAATACTCTCGCCCCCAAAAGCACCTTTTCCTCAAGGTGTTGCTCCGTAATCTTGCCTCACGTGATTCCAGGATCCCATGGTCTTATTTCCGCACAAACCAATTCTTGTTTCAACCAAACATTCGTACAAATCTGGCTAATCGAGACCATGTACCCCCACTTTAGCCTTATAATATGCCATCTGAATGTGTTATAATATGTCTTACTTTCGTCTGCCGAATGTTGTCGATCAAGATCATTAGAGAAGTCTTCCTTAATAGTGTTTAGATCTAATCCTAGCATCATAAGAGGCTCATCTTCTATAGCGATAAGCGGTTACGTAATATCAACTTCATCCCCGGTTAAAACATCTATAAAATCCTTCAAATTACTACCATCTTCTCCACTTATTTCAGTTGTGGCATGTTGTGTTGGAAACTTTACAATTTCCTCATCAGAAGATGCAACCACTAGGTTTTCCTCCACTCTTGATCCATCATCACAATCTTCATTGACAAAGATTTGTGGTTTGGAATTTGATTTTGTATCTTTGGATGCTCCCTGAGCTCATTTAGATCTCGCCACTTCTCCCATTCTTCAACATCCTTAGCACGACCTATTGAAATCGCATACTTCTTCAATAAATCTATAAGCTCTCCATCTTTACAGGCTTATTCAGCCCTCATAGCCTCCATACTTTCCCGCCATGTGTTTGCCATTGATAATCAAAATCAAAAGAAGATTTGACTTTTTATCAACAGTAAATACGGTTTGATGAACAGTGTTTCTGGTGGTGAATAGTGATTCGGATGAATAGAGTTTTGAAACAAACTTTTTTTTGAAACCCTAGAATCGAAACAGCTTTAATACCAATTGATATGAACCGAATCGATACTAGAATAGAAGAACAATAAAGATAGAATAATCGACGTTCAAGAGGTCGAATAAGCTCTCCTAATAATGATACTAAATAACTAAACCATTCATATAATCTCCATAATAAGAATTACAGCCTTAATCATCTATTTATAATGAATTTTTTACTAAGAAAATACAATAAAGGAAACTAAATATACTAATTAATTAATAATATAATTATGAATAAAGTATGGTAATGCATGATCATATCAAAATATTGTTTTGATATAAGAGACGATAGCCCTATAGTTGAATGGCTAAAAGGTCATGTGCTTTCTACAAAACATGCAAGTGATTCAATTCATCATAAGGAAGTTTTCCTGTTTAAGTTCTACATTCCTGCAACTTCCTTTGAAATATCATGCTGTTTCTTTATTTCAAATGTCTCCACCAAAACATGCAAGTGATTCAATTCATCATAAGGAAGAATCAGAATTTAATGAACAAATAACCTAAGTCATATTATCGAATATGGCCGGGTCTTGGCCGGAAATGGCCGGTTCTTGGTCGAATTTTGGAGAGCTCTTTTGGAAGAAGAAAAGTTTGCATACTTCCCTTACAAATTTAAATATAAGATATGGCACCTTGCCGTTCCTTTTCATAGCTGCCTGATGAACGAGCCTGCTTTACAAAAGGCAATTTCGATGGAGTCCAATTTAAATATAAGATACGGCACCCATGGAGTCCAATTTCGATTCTCTTGCCCTAAAACATCCCAACAAAATGGCAAATCAGAAAGAATGATACACATCATTAACAACATTATTAGAACCCTCCTCTTTTAAGCTAACCTTCTACCATAATATTAGGTTGAGGCTTTACACATGGCAACACATCTACTCAACAATTTGCCCTCTACCTCTATGAACAACGAAATTCTCTTTACCAAACTCTTTGGAAAAACACCGTCTTACGACCACCTTCAAGCATTTGGTTGTCTATGCTACCCGCACCTATATCCACCACATAAACTTGAACCCCGTTCTACCCGATGCATTTTTCTGGATACCCATTACATCATCATGGCTATCGTTGCCTAGACCCCACCACCAACAAAGTCATCATATATCGCCATGTTACATTTGATGAAAATGTCTTTCCGTACAGGACTAACCCCATGCACCAAACCTCCTACCAATTCCTAGACACACCAGATGACCCGTCCTCGATCTCCCTTCATTTACTCACAACACCAAACACCATATCACGATTATTACCTCCTGAGCCTAACTCGATCACTGAGACAATCGAGCCCACTACAACCAACATCCCTAATAGGCCCACCTCTCCTAACCTAAACACCGCCACACACCCTATTCAATCTAATCTTGAAAATCTTACTCCCCCTCTAACCAACCTATCATAATGCAACTCACTCAAAACGAGGCTGAATCATCACAAACCCATCACCCTCCAGCTAGCCACAACACCCAAACAAACCATACGCCTGCCGCATCCTAACATCATCCCATGGTCACTCGCTCTAAAGTTGGCACCATTAAAAAGAATCTAAAATTTGCATGTCATGTATCCACTCCCTCCTCTATCCCTAACTCCCACTTACATGCCCTTCGTGACCCTAACTGGAAACACAAATATCATGCAGATGAATATAACGCTCTTATTACTAATGAAACGTGGGTTCTTGTTCCCCGACCACAAAATGCAAATGTAGTTCATTCAATGTGGCTCTTTAAACAAAAATATCATGCAGATGGTTCTTTGAGCATATATAAAGTATGACTAGTTGCCAATGGACGCAATCAGCAACAAGGAATTGATTATGATGAGACCTTTACCCTCGTTGTCAAACCGGCCACAATTCGTAATGTCCTCAGTTTGGCTGTCTCTCATGCATAGCTTATTCACCAACTGGATGTGAAAAATGCATTTCTTTATGGCCACCTTTCTGAGACTGTTTACATGCATTAGCCTCTTGGCTTTGTGGATCCCGCACATCCTGATTATGTCTGTCTTTTAAAGAAGTCTTTATATGGCCTCAAACAGGCTCTGCGAGCTTGGTTCCAAAGATTTTCTACCTATGCCATTAGAGTGGGTTTCATTTACAGCAAGACTGATTCCTCGCTCTTTGTTTATTAGCAGGGCACTAAGACAGCTTACTTACTTCTCTATGTTGATGACATCATTTTGACAACCTCTTCAACTAGACTTCTTCAGCAAATCATATCATCTCTTCACAGTGAGTTTGCCATGACTGATCTTGGCTCGCTCAACTATTTTCTCAGCATTTCTGCTTAGTGCACTTCTTCGGGTTTGTTCCTCACTCAAACCAAATATGCTACTGATATACTTGATCAGGCACATATGCTGAACTTCAATCCATGTAAAACGCATGTGAGCACTGAGGCTAAACTTGGACCTGATGGCAACCTCGTTGAGAACCCGTCTCTCTTTTGCAGTCTCGCATGAGCATTACAATACCTTACCTTTACACGACCGAATCTTTCCTATGTAGTCCAACAGATATGTTTATATATGCACGATCCGCGTGAACCCTATTATATAGCCTTGAAGCGCATTTTACGCTATGTTTGTGGTACATTGGATCATGGTTTTTAGCTGTGTACATCCACCACTACTCAGCTTACTGCTTACTCTGATGCTGATTGGGATGGGTGTCCTTCTACTAGGCGCTTTACCTCGGGATATTGTGTCTTTCTCAGCGATAACCTCATCACATGGTCCTCTAAATGCCAACACGTTATTTCCCGCTTAAGTGCCAAGGCGGAATATCCTGGTCTCACAAATGCTGTCGCCGAGACGGCATAGGTTCGCAACCTTCTTAGAGGCCTGCTTGTGCCTCTTTGATTTGCCACATTTGTCTATTGTGATAACGTCAGTGTTGTCTACCTATCTTCTAACCCATTTCAACAACAACAAACAAAGCACATCAAGATTGACATACATTTCGTTTGTGATTTTGAAGCCACGGGCCACGTTCGAGTTCTTCATGTTCCATCACGTTACCAGTATGCCGACATCTTCACCAAAGGCTTACTATCTTCGCTGTTTGAAGAATTTTGCTCCAGTTTGAGCGTCCGGCCTCCTCTCGCTCCAACTGTGGGGGTGTATTAGTGGTCATATTAGCTTAGCCCATGTTGTATTTTGTGTAGGGCTAGGCCCATATATTTTGTGAAAACTCTAGTACGTTACTTGTATATATAGGTTGATATGTTTAATGAGAAATCACACATTCAAACCATATCTCTTTTTATTAGTTCCTTGCTAGAAAACCGGGGTCTATTCATTTATAGAGCCATGATGCCCTCTAAAACATCGGGCTTTATGTCAGAAACCTTTAGAGCCTGTTTCCTTCTATAAAACCGGGTTTTATCAAATGTTTTTTGAGTACTCTTATTACTTAGGTAGTTCTCAAAATAAAACAAAATCCAAAAATCCATAAAGGCGCAATATTTTTCCTCCCCAAATTCATTTGATTCACAAAAACCCTACTTTTCCCACTTTTACATTCACAAACCCTAGCCACCACCAAGGTTGCCCTCAACCCGATACTTAGCAGGAACACTTAACCACTGTCACACACCACCACCGCCACCATCGTCGCACACCATTCGTCACACAACCAAGCTAGCAACATGCTAATCGAATTAGGAGGTACTAAATTTCTACAATTGATGTTCTTTTTCAATTAACCTTTTTAATGTTGCAATTTCATTCATTTTGTTGTTAAATCTGATCATACATGTATATATGTTTTTTGTATTGTTAGGTAATTTCTTTGTGTTTATACTTTTTTGTATTGATAGGTAATTAAGTCTTGATTTTTGAAATGGGTGTTTTGTTGTCAAAAATTGAGGTTTTGGTTGTGTTTTGATTTCATAAATTTGGGTGTTTGAACATGCTATTTACTGTCCAAAATGGAGGTTTCAGGCCTGAATTTGCTGCATGTTTTGTTAATGCTAGGTTGACATGGATGAGCATATGGATGAGCATGATATGGTTGGGCAAAATATAGTTGAGCATGATATGAACGAGCAAGATATGAATGAGCAACCAGAACCACAACCTCAAACTTCATCACTTACCTTGCTCCTCTATCATCCTTTTTTCATTTCTCAAATTCATAATTATGACGTTATGATCGGTGCTTGATATGCATATAACTTGATATTACATTATTACAGGTTTATACTAGTGCCTTAAAGCTCGTGGGACCTATGGTCAGTACTTTTTTGTATCTTGTAGCTTCTTTCAATTTAGAGCATCTCTATCGTCTACTCTTTGCTTTGATATGAAAGTGGCGTTTCCACTTATTTTTTTATGGTTTTGTTTTTTGTTAGTACAAAATATGTTACAGGCTAAAGATATGGATCTGGAGTTGTTATTGGGTTGGGCTAACGAACTGGATCTTGTACTAAATCAAGTGATGATACAATTCCCTGCACAATAAAAGATAAACCGTTAGTCTTATCGTGAGGACGGACCCAACGATTGGACTCCGTTGTGAGAGTAAGTAAACATGCTTGAAAGAAAGTGTCAGAATATATGCGTGTAAAATATGGTCAGAGAATTGTATACCTTGTGGGGTGTTAGAGTACCCTTTTTATAGGTAAGCCAAATATTAGGTTTTCCTAGTATTTTGCTTGTTTCTATTAGTGGGCCGTAGTGGGACCCTTATTGGAAAAGGATCCGCTTGTAACCGTATGTTGCGGACGCTAATTCCCTACCGCGGATGCTTGTTGATCCGCGGAGGGTTTGTCACATCCGGCTTGCTTCTTTCGAGCCGTGCCAATACGA
>BQNB010123458.1:0-20094 GCA_026074375.1 Tanacetum coccineum
CGATATCCTTTCGCTACAAGACGTGCCTTATTTTTCAACACGTCACCATACTCGTCAAGTTTCACCTTATAAATTCACTTGAGAGCAATAATCATTGCACAGTCCAGAGGTGGCACTAATTCCCATACGTCTAGTCGATTAAATTCATGGATTTCATCTTGCATAGCTTGAAACCAACAGTCTTTAGTAACAGCATATTTGAAGTTTTTCGATTCGACTTTGGACAATACTAAATTGTAGAGGCACCACAAAGCATCTGTAACAAGCTGCTTCCGAGTGGATACCGATCGAGAAGGGTTCCCAAGAATATCAAGAGGATGAGAGTCGGTCCATTTGCGGAGATGTTCATGAGGTTGAGTGGACTAGTTGGGTGTAGTAATCGTGAGTATCCCAGAAGATGATGCTTCAGAGTTGGGTTGGGTCGCTGAACACATTAAACAAAGTGGTTCGTGACTAGTTGTAAGCAAACGGATATACTTCAAGATATGCATCAGTTGTACACCCATGATGTACCGAAGATGATTGATGAGCTGAGGATGATGGTGAATGACTGCTTGATGGTGCATCGTGATCAAAGGAGATAGATACTGATGGACCGGTTAGAATGGTCGGGGTTGGAGCTACGGGGACATGAGGCATCCGATGATCACCCGTTGGAGTCTCAAAATATTCATCAAACATCGGTTGAAACAACATCTCAAAATCTTTATTGGTAAGAGGTACATACGGAATAGCAGGAGCAGAATTAGGTACGAGCCCTGAACTTATAGGACCAGGCATCAAAAGGTTAGGAGCGGGTCCTGAACTGGAGTGTACAGGAGCCATTTGCTCAGTCAGCTCATCGAATGTAACGTGAATAGTTTCCATTATTTGTCGGGTCCGTTTGTTGTAGATTCTGTAACCCTTCCTGTTTGGTGCGTAACCAACAAAGAACCCAATGTCTGCTTTAGCTTTCAATTTGCCAAGATCTTCGCTGTCGTTTGTTGGGTAGCAGAGAGCCCCAAATATACGTAGGAAAGAGAGATCCGGTTTCTTGTCATGCACTAGTTCATATGGGGTTTTGTTGTGAAGAGTATGTATAAGGGATCGGTTTTGGGTGTAACAGGCAGTAGCCAAGCTTTATGCCCAAGAAAAACAAGGAGCTGGAGATATCAGAATTGTCCGAGCTGTTCAAAAGAGTGCGGTTCCTTCGTTCAACACGCCATTCTGCTGAGGAGTTTCGAAAGGGTCTTTTCGTAGGTATGCCAAGTTTCATAGTAATCTGTAAAATTTTATAACGAATTGGTGCCTTAAAGTCGCACGAATCCAGGACTGTTTTGTTGAGACCAACTTGAAGTTGTTTTAACAGATTGATTACAAAAAGGAGTCTCATCCTTGGATCTCAAAAACTTCACCCATGTAAACCTGGAGTAGTCATCGACTATTACCAAAATGTATTTCTTCCATTGATAACTTGCACTCTTAGCGGTCACATAACTCATGTGAAGGTGTGTAAAAAACTTCCGTTTGGTGTTAATCATCTTAGGTTTGTGGGTAGCTTTCCTGCTCTTTCCAAGTTTGAATACAACAACACAATTATCCTTTTCAAACTTCAAACGAGGTAAACGGTCTAACATGATCTTTACGAGGCCTAGATCATTGAGAGTGCCAGTTTGAAGTGATTCAGGCGATGATGCATAACTAGATTTGTTTTTGGAGGCTTTATAAGTAAACAAATGGTGAGAGGACCTCATCATATCTTCAACAGAAAGGTGTATAAGTTCTACAAGACTTTCTTTTTATTAAGTCGACTCCATCTAGTCTCGGACGAAGCATGTGTGCTTTCTAAAGCAATTCAAGATTTGAATCACTAAAAATGACCGACTAGAGAAAAGTTGTAACCAAGTCTTTTACATAGTATACCATGGATAATTACACTGTAACGAATGGACATCTAATCCCCATATCCCATAATTGCACCAAAAAGTCGTTTCTGTATCGAACTAGTCCAATAACTTATCACGAAATTCCTGAGCCGTGAGCGATCTCCAGTCATATGTTTTGAGCAGCCTGAGTCTAAATACCAGAGAACGATCTGTACAACTTGCATTTGAACAAAGGCGAAAATGGAGATTTTGATACATTGGATCCCCAATTGCTATTGGGGTCTGGTTGGTTAGTGCACGCAAGATTATACATTACAGGGGCAATAGTTTCCTGTGGATCACGCTGGCAAAAACAGTCACTCTTCAAGAGCAGTAGACTAACTAAAGGGCATTGTCTTCTAACGGGATAAAGTTACCAGTGGGCTTCCATTGTTTTGTAGGCAAGGACCCTTAGGTGGAGTTATTCTTTTCCCCAGTTAAAGGCACCTGACCTTCCTAAAGGTAATAGTCTGCCAGTGGGTCGCCACTAATGGCCGATGGTGGTAAACAATTTCCCTGTGGCCTTCCAAACTTGCTTAACTTGCTTAACCCGCCACACTTTAGTGGCAGAGGATTGCTTCACACACATCTCAGAACGCATAACACATTGATCATGATTGAAGAAATTTAAGCATGTGGTATCAAGTTTTGCAAGAAGTATTAGATTTGAATTAATTACAGTACGCTTACTTAGTAATACTAGAATCAACAGATTCTTATGTTTCTCATTTGCTTATTATCCTAGAATGGTGTTCTACTTTGTTCAATGCACCTTTAGCTGGCAGGGTCCTATCTTTCTTTGTATTGCTCCTAGGCTTTGACCTGCTAGCTGCTGAGGTACCTTTTACTTCTGTAGAGGGAATTCCAGGAACGTTAGTCGAATTTATTTTCTAGTGCTCAACTTGTGGTGGTGTGTTATGAGTCAAGGTTTCATGTAGTTCGACAAAAGTAACTCCCTTTTTCCTAAGTGAATTGGTAGAGGCATTTTGTTTATTACGAGGGCCAAAGTCTTTAGGACACGTGCCTATTACATATTCTAACATTTGGTTTGTTCATAATTGGGCCTTAGATTAATTTGTTGGACCTGGGCTAGTTTCGAGTAGTTAAATAGTAACAGAATTTGAAATATGAAATGTTTTACTTTAACAGTTTTATTTGTTTTGTTTTACGGAACCGGTCTACTCATGAGGCGCGGAGCTTACGGGTTTATTTAGCTAGATAGAATTTAATTATTTTCTTTAGCTTAATAAATCGGGTGGTATTCGTTTATTTGCGGCTCTTCGATTCAGGTTCTACTCTCTAATCTCTTTTCAATACTTAGATTAGTTTTATCGTTCCATAATATATTTGCGTATTTGATTTTTGCCATGCTTAGTGTAGATTTATTTTTGTCGTTAAATGCTATGTTTGTTAAATTGAATTTCGTTATGAGTAGTGAGTAAATAACTTGTGTTTGCTAAGTGATTAGTGATTTGGAATTTAAGTGCGGTTTTAAAAAGGTTTAAAAAATTAATAGTCATTAGAATTTTCCAATTTACATACCGTCATTTACTTTTAATGCAATTTAAATACTTGTCATTTATTTAAAAAAAGCATTTTACTTTACTTGTCATTTAATTTCTTGAAACATGTTTTCTAAGGATTTTAATTCGTTAAACCTAAGCCCGCACTTGATGAACATTTCACGTCACTTAGCAAGCATTTTCGTCATTTATATCTTTTAGATCAATTTTAGTATAATCTTGTAGTTTTAAATCGTAGAATTAATATTAGTTTAATTTTTAGTATAAAAATAGTTTAAAACCAAAACCAAAAACTTAAATGACAATCAAGCTCGATTTACAACTTGAACGTAGATTTCCATTCACCTCTCACCGAGGAAAACGATACCCGTGTTGATTACTTATTATTCTTTCCTAAGAATAATTTGTATGATACTTAGCTTGCGTATTGTATATGTATTTCTATTAAATATATATATTATATCTGAGGGTTTATTTGATAAAAATGTGTAAAAACGACCAACATCAACTAGCAGGTTTAACACTTTTGAAAATAATATTTTCTTCCCCAAACCTCAAAGTAATCTTTCTTTTGTAAACATCAATCTTAGCACGGGCGGTAGACAAAAATGGTCTTCCGAGGAACAAGGGTACTTTGGGACATCTCAGGCGATCAAGTATTATAATGTGCTATTGAGAAAGTAAATTTACCATTCTACTAGTACTTTTCAGCTATTCTTTTTGGTATTTCATAGTTTTATCTGCTAATTCCACTGTCGAACTGTGTGAGCTAATTCGCCTAATCCTAAGTTAAGGTAGGTCGAGAGAGGCATAACACTAACGCTAGCTCCTAAGTCAACAAGGGCGTTGTCAAAACAGAAATCATTAATAAAGCAAGGTAAAGTGAAACTTCCTGGGTCTTTCTCCTTTCGGGGTATGGTGTTGTTGATATGTGAAGCTCCATAAGCTTCCGTGAATTTTGGTCCATAATTCCCCTCTTCTTCACAGTAATGATTATCCAAACGACTTGGAAAAGGAACCGTCATTTGTCTCGACTTGTATAACAATGTACTATTCTGTCCAGTGGATACGGCGTATTGGTTTGATCCAATACGGCGTATCGAGTTTGAATCAGCTTCAATAGTGGTTGAAATCGACTTGACTTGGTCTCTCGGGTTTGTTTTAGTTGAGCTTGGTAGGCTTCCAAATCCTCTCTCCTGTAGTACCTTGCTCATTTGCCCGATTTGTATTTCTAAAGTTTTGATCGATGCTCCTTGGTTCCTTATTGCAGCATTTGTCGAAGCTCGGATTTCTTTGATCAAGTTAGAGTTTTCTTCGTGTCTTTTTGCTGATTCACTCATGAATTTGCTCAGGGTATCTTCCATAGATTGCCTTCATTCTTGGAACGAAGGATTGGCGTTGTTCCTTTGATAGTACCCTGGAGCAGTTGCTCTATATCCCCCACCTTGAAAAGGTCCACCAAATTGCGTGTAGTAAGCTTCTTCTAGGGCATTCCCTTCTTCTTTTTGTGGGCAATCCTTGGTGTAATGGGGTCCTTTGCATTGCTCACATCCAACCTGAGCAGCATAAACTTTTTCATTCACTTTCTTGATCTCTCTTCCAAGATTGTTTAATTGTGCTTGTATCGCAGCTAATCCGTCAGAAGTCTCAGTACTTCTTCCTCTAGATGTTCCATTGTGCCATTTTTGAGAGTATTCTGCCATTTCTTGGATGGCCTTTTTAGCATCAGCAGCTGTCTTAGTTGGAACGACACCTCTTGAGTCAAGAATCTGTCGTGTTGGAACATCCAACCCATTGTAGAACAAAATTACCTCCTGCATCTCAGTCAAATAGTGTTGAGGACACTTCATCAAGAGTTCTTTAAAGCGCTCCCATGCTTGATAAAGGGTTTCATCTGGTTCTTGCTGAAAGTTGTTGATTTCCTCTATTTTCTTCGCAGTTCGACCAGGTGGGCAGTATTTGTTCAAAAACTTAGTTTTAAGATCTTCCTAAGTTTTGATCGAACTAGTTGGTTCGTTTCTTAACCAACGACTTGCGGCTCCAGTTAAGGATATAGGGAAGACTCGGAGCATTAGTTGATCCTTAGTGATGTTAGGAACATGGAATAAGTCAACAATTTTGAGAACTTTCTCAATGTGTTCGTTCGCATCCTCATTATCCGAACCGCTAAATGTGTTTTCTCGAAGCTCCTTAAGAAATTGGCCTTTCAGTTCAAAACTATCTTTTTCCTCAATCTTAGGCCTAGCAACTCCCAATCCATAGTCCGTTCGGGTCTTGCTTATGTATTGCTCCATGGTTTCCGCTATTGCTTCCGCTTCTTCTTCCTCCAAGTATTCTTGGTAAGAAAATAAATTGAAATCAGGCGATCTTAATTTGTCAAGACTCAGTGACTTGAAGTGTCTCCTAGATGAACAAAATTCTCGTTCAGGTTCTTTTTAAGGTGTGAATAGTTTGTTTGTTGAACTCCTTGTCATGCACTACCAGTAACAAGGGATAAACAATCAGTAGGATTTGATATGAAGAAAGATAGAAAAAAAATTAGCACGAAAATCAAATAGGAAAACCAAGAATTCTGTTTCTGTTCCAGATGATCGATACGCCGTGTCTAATGGAAGTGGATACGCCGTATTAATCAGTTGAATGAATACGCTGTATTGGACAGAAAGTTGGATACGCCGTATTCGATGGAAGTGGATACGTCGTATTCAGCTATCGACCAGAACAGTGTATTAAGAAAAACAATTAAATACGCAAACAATTAAACATACATATATACAAGCAAATAATTAAAGACAAATATACAAAATTTACAGAATATACAAGAATATACACTAATCTAAATTACACTACTCACACTTAGGCAGAAACCGGGTCAATACATAACAATCAAATCACAATGCTGCTTGCTGACATTGAAGAACGACATCATGGACCCTATGATGCAAATGCACACCCTTCCCAAGCCATTCGATTTCTTCTCCTCAAAAGAACTTGTCTCATTTGTCAACGGAGATACACTCGACAACTATTGACTTTCTCACTTACTGAGTTAGGGTTAATCATTGAATAGGTGGCAGTCTGCTCCAGCCCGTCCGATTATTAAAACCAAATGCAACTAATCGAGTCTAGAGCTAAGAGATCATCAAATAAAAAATCTCATATAGACACATATCATGCAGACACTTGTTGAACATCAATAAGTTTCACAAGCTGTTAACAAGAGTCCTACGCATTATCCTATGTGATTCTGCCAGAACATTTCAGAGTGATACTCTTTAGTAATCAACAATGACAATGGAAATCCTTCCAGTGTCATCATCAAACATGCACTGCGGTAGGTTGACATTGCGAGCTTCTATACGAATCAAAGCTTGTGTCAATAGATATCGATAAAGTCCATAAATAATTGATGACATAATCAGAAATATAGTAACTATCTGATTCACTCTTACCGTATTGTCTGCTTTGAGACATGCCCGGTAATGAGAACTAGCAAGCATGCAAATCTAATACATCTGTGGTAGAAGACCCTATGCTTTGAGCTGAAAACCCTGTCAAGGAGATTCTTTGAATCTACCTGATCACATGTACAATATTTATACTGTAAAAACCGGTCCAACGGAACCGAGGTTAATCTAACCAAATCCGGAACTAGAATGACAAAAGCCATATTCCGTCCACCTCGCTTTTAATTGCTAACTGTTTTTATTTCAGGATACATAAAGATGGAGATGGTGATGCCTCATTCCAGCTGAAGTCGAAATTTCATTACCACAACATGCTCCATGCTCAAAAACTACAAAGACATACTATAAGCATCAAGATTCAAGAATCATGAAGCTCAAGAATTAAAGAAAAAAGACTTCCGCACAAACTCTGATATACAAATCCTTCCTTCATAAAAAAAGACTAATCAAGGGAGATAGTTTAGCAAGCATTCAAGATGATGCAAAGTATGAGCAGTTTTGGTCAAGACACAAGATCGCAAGGGTGGCCAAAGAACGATCAGACGGAAGGATAAAGATTTAAAGATCCCGGACGGAAAGACAAAGTCCTCAAGACAATGACAAAGGGCCCACGATCAAAGATCAACATGCATTAAGGAAAAGCCTACAACGTAGACAGAGACAAAGATCACAAGAGCTTAACGACAATAGCAATCTCATTGATCTCACGAAGGAGTGTCACAATAAGCTCACTTCGAGGGAGATTGTTAGCCTCAAAATATTGAGTCGAACAATGGAAGTTCGTTCATAATTATATTAGGTCTCGGTCACTAAATTAATATATGTTGTATTAGGCTAGACCGGTAAACGGGCTCTTATTTGTAATATAATCGGTCACGTGTATCGGGCGAAAGCCCAAGTAAACCCGAGCTCGGCCCGTAGAATTACTAAAGGCATGCAAACCTTTTAGTCTTAGCTATAAATACCCCTCTCCAAGGAAGGAGAGGGTGTTGTTTCATTTGTAAACTTTTTTCCATTTGCAAGTAAACTTTCCATTCTCTCTTTAGTTTTCTCTCTCTTTCTCTCTCTACAATTCTTCCTAGTTTCTTCCTTATTTTCTTGTTAAGGTTAATGAAGTGAAGTGATCAAAGGTTACCGACAATATGCCGTATCCATCAAGAAGATACGGCATATCCGTGCCAGCACTTACCAAAGACCACAGAAGATTAAAGATTAATACGCTGTATCCAGAGGACTCAATACGCCGTATTCAAGATATGGAATCAATATAATATTCTGGAAGATATCAAACGTGGTCCCTACTCCAAGAAATCCCTAATACGCCGTATCCAACCCATTGGATACGACGTATTGAACCGACTTCCAGACATTATAAATAGAAAACTCAAAAATGAATTTTAAGTGTGCTAAATCATATTCTCAATACCTAAAGCACAAAAGTCGATTTTCAGAGGAGAAAAAGAGTAGAAGAGGTCGAGCAACGTATTCAATTCCATAGGAGACATCGTGTAATTCCATATACTTTAGTAATCGTTTAGTTTTTTGTATCATTCGTTAACTCGGTTAGTTTACCTTGGCTGACGATTGAAGGCTAATACCTTCGGGTATTAGCCATTATTATGAAGATCTGAATGTTTAGTATTTGTTTATATCAATTTCTTTATTTATCATTGTATGCTTGTTTATGTTTATCAATTTATACTTGTTTACGCGCTTTTGTATGCGACCTATCATTCAACTGGATCTAGCTAAGTGGACCAAGCAGATCTAGAGTCTGGGATAGCTCTCCATATAGTAATTTATACACCTAGAATAATAGTTACACAAATATTGTCCTTCTAAGTCTGTGTCTAGGATACGCTTCGGGCTTAACTAGTTAATTGGATATTGCCAATGGTTTATTGATCGTGTTGACTAGCAGGTGACCTAGATAATTCAACAAATAACGTTCTGATTCCATTGGATAGTTGGACAAGTGGACTACTAATGTATAGATTGCCATTAAGCGGTAAGTGGGTAAAGTCTCTATGAGCTAGGGTTTAACAAGATCACCATTGCTTTAATCCCTAAGATAGATTATAATCAGCAAATAAGGATGCTTTATGCGGATGCTTTAATTGTGACAGAATTAACGTGTCTAGGTCTTAGGATGATGTAACGCCTAAGTCTTAAGAATGATATGCCACCTCGAGAGAAGAAATCATTGCTCTTAATAAACAAACAAATGTTCTAATCGGATTAATAAGGGTTAATACAGTTTTCTTATATAAGGTTCGACCGCTCTTTTATCTTTTGTTAATTAACTTGCGTGGGTAACAGTTTCTGGAATTGATTGTAGTCACCAACCAAACCGTGTCAGTCTCTCAGGCTGAAAACCCCCCTTTTCCATTAGAATTAGGATTTAGACTGACATATGTTTAACATAGGATTAGATAGAATTAACATAGATTAGATAACCAAGATATTAATTAAATTGATAGATTTAACCTCGCTCTCAGTGATCGACACCCTACTTACCACGAAACTACTACCGATCGGGTACACTGCCCGTTAAAGTGTTGTTTTTAGTTGAGTCGGCAAAATATAAATTTAAAACTTGAATCATATAAAAAAACAACCCTACACTACAACACATCACACACACACTCAAACATTTTCCCTCCTCTCCCACACCTAAAAATCGTCACCCTCTATAACTCGCATCTCAGATCATTTCAAGCTTCAAGCTAAACTACAATCTTGTTCCCCGCATCATAAACATCTTTATGTCAAAAGGATTGGACCTGTATCACAATACAATATAACTCATTCCACTATCAATTGTTTTAGGGTTGCGAAATTGAAAGTTTGTAGCCAGTTCCAAAATTAATTAGGGGTTTTGATGATTGAGGGGTATAGAAGACTTGGTTGTAAATGCTCTTGATAATAATAACATCTTCTTGTGTTTCTAGTGATTCTTGTGTTCGATATTTTGGGTATATGGGGTATACTTGCTAAAAGTGATGGGTTTGTAATTAATTAGTGCTTATAATCTTTCTTGATGCTTATAAAGGAGAAAATCCATCTCTTGAATGTTAATTTTGTATATTTGATTCAAACGAGTGTCACAATACTCATTTTCTTGCCTATGAATGAATTTTTTTTGGAAGACTTGTGTTATACTTGCTAGGATGCATTCATTTAAGCAATTCATACATGTTAGGGTTGTATAAGTGCCAAAATTTTTAGATGGGTGAAAATTCAAAATTATAGACGACGTTTTATATGTGTCTGCCTATAGACGGAGATTTATACACATCCAAATAGACGGTGATTTATACACGAGCTAATAGACAGAGATGTATACACATCCTAATAGACGGCAATTTATACATAGGCTAATAGACGGCGATTTATACCTAAAGGATAGACGGAGATTTATACCTAGGATATAGACGGCGATTTATTCCTAAAGGTTAGACGATGATTTATGCACTAAATATTAGACGGCGATTTATACTTAAAGGATAGACGACAATTTATACTTAAAGGTTAGATGGTGATTTATACACTATTCAAGGCGGCGATTTATACATGTGGTATAAAATTGATTTCTTTCCTAAAGGTTTTAACTTGTTAACTCATTTTAGGATTGAAATATTTCTTATATCACATATAAGTTGTCAAATTGACTATGAATGACCTAAAGTTAGCTTGTTGACCTTAAGTTGTCCTTCTGGTTTGTGTCCTACTATTGAATGCATGATAATGTGTAGCTATGTCTGCCTATCTAATGTCTATAAATTGATTTGCATATGAATTATAGTTGAATTTTCTTAGCAGAAACATGAATCCTATTGCATCTCAACAAGCTGCTCTTGACAATTCTTTGGTTGCTCCTGAGAAGAGGCTAAAGATTGAAAGATGCAATGCTAGAATTGTCACCAAGCCACAGAAGAAGAAACATACAAGTTACATTGGAATCTCTCAAGCTATCTTCTTGCTATCCCGCTTTCCAGATCACTGCTGAAGTCCCTGAAATCTACATGCATCAATTTTGGAATACCTTCAAGAAGATTGGAAAAACAGATGCTTAAAACTTCAAGCTGGATAAGAAAAAGTGCCGAGTTGACACTGAAGTATTTTGTGAGATTCTTCAAATCTGTCCCCGACTCCCTGACCAAGATTTGTGGGACTTCCTTCAGAAGAATATTTACTCACATTTATCAAGGAACTTGGTTACTCTGGCAAGTGTGACATGTTATCTACCATTCCAATTGATCAAATGCACCATCCTTGGAGGACATTTGTTGCTTTCATTAACAGGTGCATCTCTGGGAAATCAACGGGACTTGATAGGCTCAGGGAATCACGAGCTCAAGTCTTGTGGGCTATGTACAATCAAAATTATGTTGATTATGTTGCTCTTCTCTGGGAAGACTTTATGTATCAAGCTGACAACAGAGAAATTAGTTCAGCAAGAAAAAAGCACATGCCCTACCCAAGATTCACCAAAGTCATTATTGGTCATTTCATCTCCAAAGACAATTCCATCTCTATGAGGAACATAATAAATCTTCACACTGCTCATGATGATAGTTTGTTAGGTGCCCTAAAGTTTGTTTCAAAAACAGAAGATTGTCAGAAGTATGGAGCATTGATTCCTGATGGAATGATAAATGACGACATCAAGCTATCTACAGCTTACAAGACATATCTTGACTATGCTACTGGGAAAGTTCCTCCTAAGAAGGCAAGGAAGTTTAAGAATCCTAATTCTCCCAAACTCAAGAATGTCCCAGGTTCTCCTAAAGAACCTACTCAGAAGGGTAAGCGAGTTAAGAGACCTGCCAAAAACGCCACTACTGCCTCATCAACCGGTGTTGTCATCAGAGATACTCCTGATAAGTCGGTATCAAAGAAGATTGCACCAGCTAAAACTGATAGAGGCAAGGGAATTGAGTTACTTTCCGATGCTGCACTATTTGAAGATGCTCAGCTGAAGAAAACTCTGATAAAAAGCAAGCGAGAAACTCACAAGCTTCAGGCTAGCGGCTTAAGTGAGGGAGCTAATTTTGAATCAGAGGTTCCTGATGAGCAAACCGGCAAGACTAAAGACACAAGTGAAGGAACTGGTGTGATACCAAGGGTTCCTGATGTGTCTAAAGAAGACTCTTCTGACATTGATGATGATTCTTGGGGTAATAGTGAAGATGAAAATGATGATTTCAATGACGAAGATGATGACAGTGGTAATGATGATAACAATGGTAGTAATGATGATGGTGATAATGATGCACATGATAGTGAACAGACTGATTTAGATGATGATGATGAGAATCCTTCTTTCACTCTGAAAGACTATAAAGAATAAGAACACGATGAGGGGTACGTATTTACTCCAGAGAAGGACAAATCTGACAATGAAGAAAAGATGTATGAAGAAGAAGACGATGATGTCTCAAAGGAGTTGTATGGAGATTTAAACATCACTCAGGGATACCGACATGACTAATGCTGAACAAAGTAGAGAGGATCTACAAAATGCTTCTCACGAGTCTAGGTTTGTACAAGAAGAAGATGACGGCCACATAACGTTTATGACTGTCCATGATAAGACTGAAGGTACCATGCAAAGTTCGTCTGTCTCATCTGATTTTACATGCAAGCTACTAAACCTTGATAACACCGGTCCTGATGTGAATGAGATTGCCTGCCTGATGAACACCTCAACCTTTCCTCCTTCACCTCCTCCCGTCAATCCTTCTTCACATCTTACAACAACTCCTCAACAACAAACACCAGATTCCATAACAACAACAATTAATACAACTATAACTTTGCCAAAAATTCCTAACTTTGCATCCCTATTCTGGTTTGAACAAAGGGTGACCGCCTTGGAAACTAAATTGTCCGAGTTCAACCAAACAAGTCAATTTGCTGAAGCTGTCTCCTTAATTCCAAGCATTGTTGATTAGTACCTTGCTTCCAAGATGAAAAAAGCAGTGGATGTGGCTATCCGGCTACAATCAAACAAGCTCAAAGAAGAAGCTGAAGCTGAGAATCAAGAATTATTTAATCAAGTAGACTCAACTATTAAGGCAATAATCAAGGAGCAGGTGAAAGCTCAAGTCTCCAAGATCATGCCACAGATTGAGAAGTACGTAACAGAATCTCTGGGAGCTAAAGTGTTGGTTAGATCAACCAATCAACCTCAAACGTCTTACGCAGTAGCAGCTTCATTGTCAGAATTCAAATTGAAAAAGATTCTCATTGACAAAATGGAGACTAATAACTTGGTAAACAGATAAGACATTTAAAAGAATCTCTACAATGCATTGGTTGAAGCATACAACTTGGACAAGGACATCATTACCTCATATGGTGATGTTGTTACATTGAAAAGAGGACGAGATGATCAAGACAAGGATGAAGACCCCTCCGCTGGATCAGACCGAGGGACAAAAAGAAGAAAGTCAAGCAAGGATGCTAAACCATTAAAAGGCTTAAAGTCAAAGGAATCAAAGTCATCTAGTTCTTCCAAAGGCAACCAATCTCAGCCTAAATCTTTGGGTAAATCTACACAAGTAGAGGAACCAAAATTTGAAGCTGCATACATAGAGATGAAAAATGATCAAGGGAATGAGTCTGGTCATTTAGATGATCAACCCGATAATAAGGCTGCTCCTAAGCATGATTGGTTCCAGACACCTGACAAGCCTCTAACTCCTGATCGTGCTTGGAATAAATCAAAATCTATTGAATTTTGACCGCCTCAGAAATGGATCAGCACCATTGCAAAAGCAAGACAACCTCCTCGCACGTTCGATGAGCTTATGTTCACTCCTATTGACTTCTCAGCTTATGTCATGAACCGTCTTAAAATTGACAATCTGACTCAAGAGATTTTAGTAGGGCCTGTTTTCAATCTACTTAAGGGCTCATGCAAAAGCTTCGCCGAACTTGAATATCATTTCAAAGAGTGTTACAAAGCTGTTAATGATCGACTTGATTGGCATAATCTAGAAGGGCATGCATATTCGTTTGATCTTAGCTAGCCACTTCCGTTGATTGAAGATCGAGGACGTCAAGTAGTTCCTACTGACTATTTCATCAACAACGATCTCGAGTATCTGAAAGGTGGAAGTTCAAGTAGCAAATACGTGACTTCTACAACAAGAACCAAGGCTGCTAAGTACGACAATATTGAAGGCATAGAAGACATGGTTCCAACATTATGGAGTCCAGTGAAAGTAGCATACAACAAACATGCTGTCTGGGGAACATATCACTAGGGTCCGAAACGACAAAGATTCTATGCATATGCATGCCACTGGAAATCTCCACATGATGTCTACTCCAAAAGAAGAATTATTGCGGTAACCAGTGTTAAAGTTATGAGGTGGTATGATTATGGGTATTTGGAAGAGATTGTCGTTCGAAGAGATGATAATGTGCTATACAAGTTCAAGGAAGGCGACTTCCCAAGACTTAATCTGTGTGATATTGAAGATATGCTACTTCTCTTAGTCCAGAAGAAACTGTCCAATCTTGATGTGGATGATCGATACGACTTAGGTGTGGCATTGAGAATGTTTACCAGACAAATTGTCATTCTTCACCATGTCCAAGACCTCCAGCTGGGAGTTAAAAGCTATTAAAAGAAACTTAATATCACCAGACCAGAGACAACCAGATCTAACATCTCTAAACTAACCCCATACACTACATACAAAAACCCTCAAGGAATCATTTATCAATACAAGTACAAAAGAAACAAGTTGATGCGCTCAGATAAACTTTACAAATTCTGCGACGGGACGCTCTCATTTGTCAGGTGTGTACTTCATGATATTGCTTCTAACTTGGAAATGGATTACCTGCCAAAAAGACATTGGAGTAACTTAGAAATGAAAAGGTCCCGCATCATGGTCAAGGCGATTGATAAGCTGCTCTTTGAAAGGAGGTTGATGCGTAATTTGGAGAAGTTTGTTGGTGGACGTGACTACGGGAATGATCTAAGGCAGCTTGAACGGACAATATGACCATGTCATATCTTGCCCTTCCATATTTCAGGTCATTTTTCTGTAATTTAATAATCATGTGAATATGTATATATAAGTAGTGTAGACTAGTATTAGGCATATATAGTGTTTGAGTATGAATTTTCTAGAATTTCTAAGTAAATTCAAAATCTTTTAAATTATCGTACTCTAACACCATATAACAGTTGATTCTAATACCCAAATGCAAGCCTAAAATTTAATCCTAACAAATCTAAACAAATCCTAATCAACTTAAATGTGGCCCAACAATTCAACACTAAACGAAGACCTAAATTAAACAAGTGCAAGCCCAGCTAAGCCCCACAAAAACAATATAGATTTAGTAACAAAAAGCTATGCATACACCGAATAAGCACTACTTGACACCATAATACCGAATCAACATTTAGCTAATCATAAAACTGATTGACTAATAATAACCGAATTAGCTAAAGACGAATTATTTAGCAATGAAAACATAATCATCAATTAAGCACTCAAATTAAGCTATCAAACACGAATTAGATCTAAACTAACCTAAATAAACATTAACCAACATAACACAAAACTGAAATAAGCTAAAAAAGAACTAATAAGCAGCGAAAACTAGAATAACACTCTAAATAAGCACTACGAGAAAAGCAAATTTAAACTATAATCTAATTGAGAACTTACACCTAAACAAGATCTTAATCCAAATAAGCATATACTAAAACATTAATCAATACGCAAACTGAGATTAATAAGCTAAATTAAGATACAATAAGCAAACCTAATATTAAGCCACAACGAAATCAAATAAGACTAAACTTATTCACAATCTCACCAAACAAATAAGCTATAACCGAATCTAATTAGAAAAATGATATAAGCTCAAATGAATCTGAAATAAGCTATTTTGAAGCTGATTTAAATCTTTTTAAGCTTAGATTATAAGCTAAGAAAGAAAACTTAAAATTCAATAAGCACTCTTAAAGAAAGCAAAAGGAATAAGCACTTTAAACATTAACTTCATTAAGCTAGAACAAATCTCGTTACATAATCCGAAATAAGCTGCAAATAAGCTTTACAATAATCCTAAAACTAAAAATAAGCTAAACCTACTCCTAAATTAATAAGCTAAAAGAGAAAAATAAGTCCTTAAATCCCCTCCAAAAAGTGAAAGGAGCGTCTTCTTTTAAATCCAAGATGAGGGGGTGAAATGAAAATTAAGTCCACCGACCTAATGATTGGAGCCAATCATTGGCATTGAAATTGCCACATCGTACTGAAATGCGTCAGTGCAGCCGGATCCACCAATGAGCGAGAAATACGTTGATCCCAAAGTCTGTAAACTTAAATGGGTTGTGGACATCAAAATTTTTCTTATCATTGTTCCAGAATACAGAGACTACAACAGGCTTGGTGTTAGGATGGATTTTAATATTAGTGATAGGCTCAGGCTTGATTTTGTTTGTTATAGTCCACATGTATTCTTCAGCTCTTCTCTTGTTGAGCTTTGTCAGTCTTTTAACCTTTTTAGAGTGCTCTCTCTTGAGGACTTCATGCTCAGCATCCTGAGCTTTCTTAAATTGCTCCCCAGCCTTGGTGGAAATTGCCTCTTTTGGATTAATCCCAAGCTTCTTGGCTTCTTCCTGAACAACCTTAATCAGCCCTGGCTTAGATATGGCAAGAAATTTTTCTTACTCAACATCTTTCTTCATTTTCTCTTCTTTGTCCAAGTAAGATTGCATTACTTTGTTAGCGAGGTAGTACAACTTCCCATTTATCATGTAAGGAACTTTAACTTTTTCATCAGGATCAAGATGAATAATGGTTGATGCAAGTACTAGTTTCTTTGAAGGATCCTCATTTGAATTAGTTGCAATCCCTTTTCCTTTATCAATTCTTGGACCTACTTGAGAACTTTCAGGATGAGTGATTATTTAGGTGATTGGTTAAGCTTGAGTTTATAGGAGCCAAAGAGGGTTGGCCTTTGAAAGCCTAATAAATCTCTGTCATCATGGATTTGATCTCTGAAGTATCCGGCCTGAGAGAGGAAACTTCATGTTTAAGAGCAGTCTGAGAGATTTCAACGACAGTCATTCTTGAGCCAAGATTCCAAGCCATATTTGTAGAGAACTTTATCCAGGCAGCTGACGCCTCTTCTTGTTTGAGAGCTTAAGCCTGAAGATCGATCACAGTAGACTGAAGAGTAGAAAAATCAAAGGTCTTGACTAAGGAGATAATCTCAGTAGTCTGAGTGGGGATCTTAGAAAAAGTCTTAACAGCTTCATCAATTTTCATGTTAGTGGCAAGGTCATCTTTGACATCATTATTGATGTCTTTAAGAAGCTGAGTAATGACATCCAGGCCTTTGTAAAGATCACTGATAGTAGTGCTGCTTTTGTCAAGAGAACTTATTGAGACTTCTACGAGCTTGTCAGTCTGATTTCTATGAGCAATGTTTTCATCATAGTAATCATCAATGGATGCTTTGAGGTTGGCATAGTTGACTACGGCCTCTTGATGCTTTTCCCGGCTATCCTCGGTGATCTTGTCCAATAACACAGTTGACACTTTCCTAAGATACTTTACCAGTTGACGTTTAGTGAGTGGGAGAGTGTTGTCATATTTCTTGAGAATGTCATCACAGGAGGAATCAGTGTCTGAAGCTTCAGTGGATAGAGCATGAGACGATTAAGGCTTGTCTGCCTGAGGTGAAGAAGACTGACATTGTATGTTAGCAGCCTGAGAATCTTCATCCATCTCTTCACCAGCTCCCAAGATATCCTCCTCACTTTCTTGAGCTTTATCATCAAATAAGAGAAAGGCTCTCACATCTACATATGTAGATAGGACCAGAGGTTGGGTATCCAGCTCCCCTTCATGCGAAGGCTTACCTTTGTTTTCGGTCATGGACTGGTACCTCAATCTAGTAGACTGGGTCTGGTCCACCAGGTACTTAGCACCAATGCCTGAGGGATCAGCAACAGTGGGGTTGATTGGTTCCATATTAGCGGGTGGTTTGTTTCCCCCTGAGTCTTTGTCCCCAAGTAACCCTTCAAGACGCGACATGGTTTTAGCCGTGCCTTCATTACAAGTCATGGAAGTTAAGTCCCTGTCAAGGGGTTGAATGTTTCCCCATGAGTTTTTGGGATGAGTAGTAGGACCCTCAGTCAAAGGTTGTGATTTACGAGTGCCCTCATCGAGTGTGGAAGGCAATCCCGTACTAGCAAGTTGTATGTTTCTCTCTAGATCTTGGGGATCAGGTACGGTACCCGAGGAGACTGAGTGGGATTGCTCAGAACCCTCCGTTAGCTTGGGTGGTATTACCTTGGTCTTAGTGGGTGGATTTTTTGACTTAGGCTTTTGTCTCTTCTTATAGAGTGCTCCAGAAGCCTTAGGGCCCTGTGACTTGGGTAAGGTTGGAGTCACAGTATGAGATTTCCCTTTCTTTGGCTTTGCAAACAAAGGAAGTGGAGACATTGAATCCCTCTGATTGTTTATAGCAATCATATGGGCCGTCAATTCAATGGCAGTGACTTTGGATGGGTCTTTTGTGAAATTAGAGTTCCTCAGGATGCCAGGTAAAAACCTAAATTTTTCATCCTTAGTGTAGTTAGAACCCAGTAACACTTGTAAAGCACATGAGATAAATCTAGGGTATGAAACGTATTTCAGCCTAGACTTATTCAATAGCTTGGTTACGAGATCATTAATGATCTCCCCTATGTCAACCTCAGTCTCAATGATGAGACAGTAGGCTAAGAGCGGCTAAATGGAATTCACTTGCTTAGTGGAGGAGTGATTGCATGTTTTACATACACGTAAAATAATATATAAAATATATTCAAAGAGAAATTAAGAAGATTCCCAAAGTCTCCCTTGAGGAAAATTCACTCTAAAAGATATATATAATATAATATAATACGTATATTTAACCGGGAAGTATGATTCCTCGGGTCGTTTCCCCAATGACCTGTGAAATTGAAACCACGTTAGATGTTCGGACAATGATTTGAATTGAAGCCAAAGTTTGATTTGATTATCTACTTTTAAAAATTGAAATTAACAAATTCTAACAATTAAAAATAAAGACAAATAACGGGAAGCCAAAATTTAACTAAAAACGCAAAATGGGACTCTTAAACGGAGGTCAAAAACCCTTAATTACTAAAAATAAACCTAACTTAAATTTTTCTTTTTAAATAGAATATATTTGACTAAAAAGTAAGTTTAAAGAAAACTAAAACAAAAACGGAGTTAAAATGAGCGTTAAAACACGAAAAACGAGAACAGGAACGAATCCCGTTCTTTAAAAAACAAAATTTTGCAATTAAGACCCTACTAAAGCAAAACTAATTTTCCTATGAACTTTATGATAAAAGAAAATTTTCTAAAAAAGATTTTATAAAATTGAAACTACGTTCTAGTTTGGATAATGGTTTGAATGAAAACAAAGATTAATTTGATTATCTATATCTACTAATTAAAAGCAACAAATAAAATAAGCAATCAAAAGTAATTAATTCTCAAAAACAATTAACGGGAACAAATAAAACGCGACAAATAAGCAACTAAGGCAAGATTAACTCCTAAAAATGCAAACTAAATTTCTAAACCTAAATTAAGATAAAAGAAAATTTTAGGAAAAAGAAGATTATTTTTTTTATTATTTTTTGAATTTATTATGAATTAAAATCTAATTTAATCTAATTAAATTCTAGAAAATAGCAAATTAAGTCCTAAAAATTTTAAAAAATGATTTTTAAACTTAGAAAAGTCTAAAATACTATAAAAACTCAGAAAACTATTTTTAACTAATTTTTATATTAAAATCCTATTTTTAAAATTAAAATTAAAAGCTTAAAAACGAAAATAAAAATCTAAAAGTGGTAAAAATGATTTTTCTGAATGTAAAACTAAAACTAATTTTTCTAAAACTAAAAACTATTTTTTTGTATTTTTAAAAGTTATTTTTGTATTTTTTTTTATTAATTTTCGAATATTAAAACCTAAGAAAATTATAAAAAATAATATACCTAATGGAAAAATCTCAAAAAATTAAGAAAAATACTAAATGCATGCAAGAACAAAGGAAAAATAACATCAACCCCCCAGCTTAACTAATAAGCTGGGAAATTAAGCTAATAAGCTATGGCTTATATTTAACTAACTAAACTAAAATGCATTT
>BQNB010123459.1:6995-20094 GCA_026074375.1 Tanacetum coccineum
ATATGCTGTCAGAATCACAAAGTTGATTGTTGATAGTGAAGACGACATCATGGACCCAGTGATGCAATGTACAACCCTCTTCAGCCATTCTGGTTTCTCTCAACATAAACTTGTCTCATTTGTTAGGAGACACACACGACTTCTATTGACTTTCTCACTCTGAAATAGTTGATAATGAATAGGTGGCAGTCTGCTCCAGCCTCCGATTACTAAAACCAAAACGCACTAATCGAGTCTAGATCCAAGAGATCCATAAATAAATCTCATTAGGACACATTCCATTACTAACACTTATTGAACACAAATTAGTTCACAAACTGTTAACAAGAGTCCTACGCATTATCCTTGTGATTATGCCAGAACATCCAAGTGATACTTATGTACTCACAATGAAGATGGAAATCCTGCTTGAGCCAACATCAAACAAGCTCTTGGTAGGTGACTTGCGAGATTCTATATGAATCAAACTTGTGTCAACTGGAAAGAAACGATGGTGCGATTCAATGTGAATCAAACTTGTTCCAGGAAATGAATTGACGGCTTAATCAGAAAGATAGTAACTATCTGATTCACTCTTACCGTGTTGTCTGCTTTGAGACGTTCCGGTAATGAGAACTAGCAAGCATGGTAAATCTAATACATCTGTGTTAGAAGATCCTACGCTTTGAGCTGGAAACCCTGTCAAGGAGATTCTTTGAATCTACCTGATCACAGGTACAATATTTATACTGTAAAACGGTCCTACAGAACCGAAGGTTAATCTAACTAAATCCGGATGATGGACAAAGCCATATTCGTCCACACGCTTTATTGCTAACTATTTTATTTCAGGATACATAAAGATGGAGATGGTGATGCCTTATTCCAGCTGAAGTTAGATTCATTACCACATGCTCATGCTCAAACTACAAAGACATACTATAAGCATCAAGATTCAAGAATCATGAAAGCTCAAGAATTAAAGACAAAGACTTCCGCACAAACTATGATATACAAGATCTTCCTTCAAAGATATCAAGTCTATCAAGGGAGATTGTTGGCAAGCTTTCAAGATGATGCAAAGTATGAGCATGTTGGTCAAGACACAAGATCGCAAGGTGGCAAAGACGATCAAGACGGAAGGATAAAGATTTAAAGATCTCGGACAAAAAGACAAAGTCAAAAGACAATGGTAAAAGCTCAAGATCATAGATCACAAAGCATGAAGGAACAAGCCTACAACGTAGACAGAGACAAAGATCACAAGAGCTCAACGACAAAAGCAATCTCATTGATCTCACGAAGGAGTGTCACAATGAACTTACTTCGGGGAAGATTGTTAGCCTCAAAATATTGAGTCGAACAAGGAAGTTCGTTCATTTATTATATTAGGTCGCGGTCATTAATTAAATATACGTTGTAATAGGCTAGACGGGTAAACGGGCTCTCTTATGTAATCTAACTGGTTACGTGTATCGGGCTAAAGCCCAAGTAATCCCGAGCCCGGCCTATAGAAATACTAAAGGCAAGTAAGCCTTTTAGTCTAGGTATAAATACCACTCTCCATGGATGGAGAGTGGGGTGGGTCATTTGTAACTTTCATTTTGCAAGTAATCATCTCATTCTTTCTACTTTCTCTCTCTACTCTCTATCTACATTTCTTCTCATCATCCTTTCTACTTTTCTTGTTCTTAATTATAAAGTGAAGTGATTTCTTGGATTCCGACACAAGCATAATCTCTTATCATCATCTTGTGATCTTTTGCCTTCTCGTGATCTTGTGACTTCTGGACCATCATGCTCATACTGTTCTTGATGTTGAAAGCGTTTGTAACCATCTTTCTTGATATTCTTTAACTTTAACACTTCGTCACTTTATGGAGGACGTACGGTATCAACTTAATACTTTGTCGCTTCAAGAAAGACGTACGGTATCAGAGTAGCGGAAGTCTTGTAACATGTACTTGAGCTTTCATGAAGTCTTTATATATGTCGGTCAAGTATGAGCATGTGGTTTTGGCTTCGACTTGTCATCGGGAAACTGCTACCACCGTCAAGAAATCTGCATAAATGGGTTAGTGATAAACAACATATATGGACGAAAGTGGCTTTGTCACTTCGTCGAATACGGTTGTAACAACCATGGTTTCCCGTTACTCAGTATAAATACTGCATGTGATCAGGTAGAATTCTAAAGAATATCCTTGACAGGGTTTTGCAGCTGCACTAGCCGTTCTCATTACCGGAGCGTCTCAAAGCAAAAAACACGATAAGAGTAAACCGGTAAGTTACTATCTTCCTGATTAAGCCGTCAATTCGTGTTCAGCTTTCCTATGTCCAG
Source organism: Tanacetum coccineum (assembly GCA_026074375.1). Lineage (NCBI taxonomy): Eukaryota > Viridiplantae > Streptophyta > Magnoliopsida > Asterales > Asteraceae > Tanacetum > Tanacetum coccineum. Next base: position 9,316 of record BQNB010123459.1, read on the forward strand.
ATACCCTTGTGAGGTTTCCCATGTACATAAGATTGAAAATCGATTTAAAAAATCAGTCGATGTGTCAAAATGCAAACGGTTTTTATTACACACCAACAGTTTTATCTTTTTCAAAATTCATTCATCAATTCATACGCTGGACCGAATCGATATCCAGTATCACAAGTTCGACCCGTATAGGATCTCACAAGTCACCTACCAAGAGCTTGTTTGATGTTGGCTCAAGCAGGATTTCCATCTTCACTATGAATACTTAAGTATCACTCGTCATGCAAGAAGGGGGGGGATCTCCATCTTAATTTGTGAATACTTAAGAATCACTCATATTGTTCTTGCAAAAATCACAAGTATAATGCGTAGACTCTTTCTACAGATTATCTTGATTTTCACATTGTGTGAATAGCAATCATAAGTTTTGACAAGTGTCCAGTAGAATTCTATGGATAATCTATTTTAGCTCTAATACTCAATAGTGCACATTTGATTTTAATAATCGGAGGCTGGAGCAGACTGTCACCTTTTCAATACCAACTAACTCGGAGTGAGAAAGTCAATAGAAATGTGTTTAATCTCCGTGAGAAATGAAACAGAAATCTTTGAGAGAATCGAGTTGCTAGGGAAGGTTTGTGCATTGCTTCACGTTCCCCATGATGTCAGTCATTCATGTCAAGCAATCATCTTGTGATTTGACAGCGGATGTAATGACCCCGGTTTTTCAGCCTTAGTATAAAGGAGGCTTCTTTCTTTTACCCCTTTATCTTAAACTTTCTTTTTAATTCTTCAAATCTTCAAGAATGGTGTTAAAAAAAAAAGAAAAAAACACAAAGGACCACTTCACGCTTACCGAACTTCATACAACTAGTACCTATGTTTGGTTTGTTCCATAACTACTCCATCCCAGTCGACACTTTTTCCCCAAACTCACATTACTCCTTTTTTTTCTTATCCTAAGACTTCTACCTATCTAGTGGAATAACCCTGGATAGATCCCTCTATTTTCGGCTGTAGTCATGATAATGGATACTGATGAATATAGTCAAAACATCGGGTCAGATCCCGAACCACGAATACATTTATACCTGGACCCCATGACGAAAGGGCCATAGCGACACAATAACAGACTTTAACCAAGCCCAAAAGATACTGCCTACGGTGAAGCACCATAACATGTGGGACTATCACGACAAGGAATATAGGCCCATTAGGTCCAACTGTCGCACACGCGCGCAGGAATTATAAACATCCCGGTCTTACGACGAGTTAATATTAGGAGAGGGCCCACTAGTTATTAAAAAAAAAAGGTGGGGCCTCTTGGTTAATCACCTAAATAATGGGAACGAAGCCCCCCCTCAATTAAAAAAGGGTTTGGCTAGAATATAAGTGGGCACCTAGGCTCTCATCGAAAGTAATGCTCTCACAGCCCATAACTTCTACTAAAACCTAAAACCGTTACTTACTCCACGCCGGAGGATTAATCCGTGGGAGACCAATCCCACGGTCACTAACGGTGCTTCTTGTTCTCCGTAGTGCGCAAGTCACAATACATCAAATGACTCAATTGGTACCCTAGGAACTGGAGCTAATAGATCGTATTACCCTTTAATCCGATCAAAATCAAGGATCGCACCAACTTGTTTGTCTCAAACACGATTGGCGCATCCGTGGTACCGAATACACTAAGAACACATGCCAAAATCCTAGAATACAAAGCAAGGAAACTTTACCCAGCGGACTCCTCAGGCAAAGAAGCAGAGCGACCAAGCCTCTAGGCAAGTCCTCAAAGCAGCCTCTGGAACACCAATGCGCCCGCATGATCATGTCTTCCCCTGCGACGGGTGTGAGACCATCCCCTGGGGACAGACACCCAGCCCAACCTCCACCATTTACACAAGCACGAAGATCTACGGCGTGTTGGGTGGGGGGAACAGGGGGGTGGTGGGTGGGGAGGGTATGGGGGTTTTGGCTTTCATACACCACCCTCCTCAAACGGCGCTAAAAAGGAGTGGAAAGAAATAGCGACCGAGCCCCTCACCCCCACCCATCGAACAAGGGCCCCGAGATTAGGGGCTGACGAACCGCACACTGGAAAGGGGAGTCGCGACTGAGACTGGCGCCGAGAGAATCGTATCTCCAAAACTAACGAGACTCTGGTCGCCCTCATGCAAGATGGAAACAAAAAAAGAGATCAAGCAGAACCTACAGGCCCGACTTAACTTTGGCTCCAGGAGGACGAAGTATCACCACCTGCAGCCACCGAAAAGGAAAGGCGCAGAGAGGATACACCGTCGACCTCCAGTATTTGGTAGAATCGGAAACACGTTTCCGGCACTCCAAACAGCTAACACAGCAGAATTAACGATCATGAAAACAATGACTTGACGCGTACATCGTTCACGATAGGCTGGGCAATCGCGATGTTCACACATCAGCTTGGACTAAGGCGCTCCTCTTAAGTGAAAGTCCTCCAAGTTCGGAACTCCGAGGATAGTCGGCGCAAGCGCCACAGACGAGTAAGCGTGTCCTCCAGACGACACCCTCGGACACCTGAGTGACGCAGCAAAGGACTACACAGTAAATCCAAAAACAATACCGTTGAAGACGAAGGACATGTCTCTTCCAATGGCGTCGCCAAAAGGTCGACGCCTTTGCGCGGCGCTATTAGTGATTTCCTCGGATGATAAGAGAAGGCGCAAAGCCCCGCTAATGAGAAAACTTATGATGGGACACACATGTGATCCTAGAAGACCATCCTAAGAAATTCTACGAATCGGGCGGTCCCACCATTGAAAACTGGCCACAACCCCGTGTGGTGCCATAATGGTTCAATTTCCACATTTAGTAGTAAACAGCGCGGAGTGTTCAGCAAACTACCACGCAGAAAGCATTGATGGATTAAGAATGAGTAGCGTATGCCAAACGCTAAAATTATAACTCAAAATGTGTCCCGTAAAGGAATGCCACGTACATATACCAATCCCGCGCCAACCACAACAGGAGCTACACCTATCACCCACCATGGCCATTCCACAATGTGGGTATCGACAATCGGCTGGCCCCTTCCCCGCTGTCCGCGGGATGATTGAAATTCCTTATCGTAGGCCATAGACTACTTCACCAAAATTGGACTGATGCGAAAGCGACCTCCACAAACACAGGTAAACAGGTAAAACGATTTGTACTGGGATAACATTTTGTGCCGTTTTGGATTACCTGGCGAAATAGTGTCGGACACCGAAACAATACTGAGATAACCCTTTCAAAGAACGGTGCTCGAGATTAAGCATTACACAGCTTTTTGTGCTTCGGTTAAACATCCACAGACCAACGGTTTTGTTGAGCGAAGCAAATCGAAGTCTCGGAGAAGAATCAATATCGCGCCATGATAGACACAAAGGCAGAGTGGGTGAGGAGTTATCACAATGTCTTGTGGGCACAATCGACAAGCAATAAAAGTAGCACAGGGGACACCGCCCTTCTCGTCATTGTCCTATGGGACGGAAGCCGTTATACCAGCCGAAATTGGAATGCCAACTATTCGTACCGCGGAGGTCAATATCACAACCAATGACGACGAGCGACGTATAGATTTAGACATATTGGAGGAAAGGCGCGAACAAGCAGCCATACGTGAGGAGAAAGCGAAGTTAAAAATGAAGGGATACTACGACGCTAAAGTTCGAGGAGTCTCATTTAGACCAGGGACTTCGTGATCGTGCTAATGTACCGATTGGAGTCACGCGGAAGACACAGGAAAGCTGGGACCAAAGTGGGAAGGACCCTACGAGGTTACGGAAGCACTTGGAAAAGGAGCATACAAGCTGCGCGACATGGATGGGCGTGAGTTGCCCCGCACGTGGAATATCTGCAACCTCAAGAAATGCTATCTTTAGTGAAGTGCTTACTGGGTATATGCGTACTTTTTTTTTAGACACAAGCAAAGAGAAAAATGTTTTTTGTTTTTTCTTTATTTCTGCACTTATGAATTACAACGTCGCGGTTTTCTAGCTAACTCCGCGGCGCACATCACTTTACACGCTTATTGTGAGTCTCTATTCATGACCCTCAATAACTGTTGTTTAACATTGTTCGTGCTACGCGCGTGCATATCACCTAATAACCCCACGATGGGAAAAGGATGAGTAAACCTACTAAATGACTCGTTGAGTAAGAGGGTTGCAAACCCATCAACAAGGGATCATGAGTCCTTGTTAAACACCTTTCTCTCAAGACGTTGGAGTCAGTTTATGCGCGCATTCCACGATGGATGCGTAGCAGCGCACACAGGTCACGTTTAACAAATTAGGAGGTCAAAACTTTTGACTTCTTGATATGGTATAAGTCGGTACGCCGCATGTAATGTAATGTCAACCCATACATAAACACCTAGCAAAATTTCAGTGCATGAACTATTGTGAAAACAAAGTTCACAACAATTTGTAAAAATGCACATCATAAACAAAGCCTTTCACAGCAAAGGCCACCAATTAAGCACAAACTCTGATTTTGACAACTTTTTATAAACAAATATTGTGGCGCGAAACAATCGCAATAAGCCCAAAATAACATACGACCGTATACTATGGCCAAAAGGATAGCTTTTAACACAAGAACCACGAGTTCACTACTCAACTCTACTAATAAAACATAAAGGGAGGAACACCACAAAAACACCACAAACAACTGCAAAAAACGACAAGTTAACCACAAGAAAAAACCTAGATCTGTGACAACGACTTTGCCGGGCCTACCAACTTGGTAAGTCCGCATCCGCCCAGCCCCTCAAGCTTCCCCAGGAGCTTCACATCCTATAGGTGACACAGTCGCCCACCTAACAGGTACTCTCCGTCCGACGTGGGAGGTGCCAGCACCAACAACCACATCATAAGATAGCCTTTACCCTTCACGCCCTATCCCTCTCCCGCCAGCCTTATGGCGATGGGCTTCCCAAATACTTCCTTCAACAACGGGACTTCCTTTTCAAGTGCGTAATGGAATCTAGGATGTCACGAGGACTAGGCAAAGATAGGTACCTGTAGTTGCGACACGTCCTGGCTTTATAAAGTAATCAGCTGGGCCTCAGCGCCCCCTCCGGTGGCATGCCTAGCTAAGGTTATCCCTGTCATAATCACACCAATGGGGTAATCCTGGTCACAGGCTCCCAGCTGTGCGATCAGAGGAAGCTCTAACATTCATCCAACGTCCTCCATAGCAGCAACAAGCTCCTCAAATTCTTTTGGATTAAACCAGAACTGAGCTGCAGGCACTGTCAGCAAGCCTTCTTTCATGCAGTTCCTCCAACAACTCCTCCACGTTCCTCCACACAATTTACTCTCCACCCAAACCACATCTCCATGGTGGTGCCAGGCGTGTTGGCCAAGACCTCCAGCCAAACACCCCATACCAGATCCAACCAGGGTGGTTAGGTTTGACACACAAGCCCAGCCATCCTCACATTGTTTCCATCCAAACCCAATCCAAACATGTTCCCTCCATCCAGCCAATTTGGTGTTCATGGGTGCTCCACAGCTCAACCAATAAGTAGTTGAGGCCGCATTCTGCCATTTACCACTAGCCAAGGCACACTTCACAACATCCCCAAAATTACTGCCATCGACCTCCTTCGATTCCAAGGTGCACATGGCAGCGAGGCGCAAACCATGCTAATGAGCCACCAGCGCTCATCAATCGTTTACAACGATGTGGGGTACAGCTCCTCGTCTGTACTCGATACTGCGCTTGCTTAACTTATCCTCCTGCATCTCCACAGACCCTCCACTTTTGTTGCGAAAATCGTCCAATCCCTAGCAAAGTTATTGTTTCTTAACCCCCCCTCCAAATACTTCACAGCCCATTGACACTCGCCTTGTATCCGCAGCAAATGCACCTCGCGCATCTTGCACCACCTTGACAAGCCGTGCCAATTTTCCCCCTCCTCGCAATGTGCTGTTGCATAAAGACCTACGAAGACTCTGCTCGGCCTGCGCATACTACAACTGTGCCTTTAGCACAGGATCTCCTCATCTTTCTTATAACTCTGGCTGCGTTTCAATTTGCAAACCTCGCTCACAGCCTGCCGCCACGAGCGCGGCTTGCTGCGCAGGTAACCTTAACAAACTCTCTACAAGCAGATGATGTGATTGATACAGTATTTTGTGGATTGGAAATGGATTTGTGAGACCAATACCAACGATGCCACCAATCCAGTGTTTCATGGCATACCATCGAAGCCTTGGGACAGTCTGGGTGGGGACTTGCAGCATGTGTCCTACCGGCGCAGAGAATCACCAAATACCACGACAATGCAAACAATCAATCGATAACGAGATTACACATTTAGCGATATAGTGATTAACGTATCAATCCATACTAATACAACTGGTACGGAAATGGAAAATCCAAAATTACTTACATTGATGTGAAGGGGTCTCCGGTCTCTCTCATTGGCAGCAAAGCGTGGGGACGCCCAAAGGAAGGACCCGAGATTCCTCCTCAGTCGATTTTACTCAAACCTAGACTGATATGCACATCCAACCTACTTTGACCGGGGCCCGCGCATACAACACCCGGTAGCCCTCTTACGATTCAACTCCAGAATCCACTTCTGCGACATCAGCCATCTTTGAAGACCAATGCTTGTTGCGTCTGGCATGGGGGGGCCTCCACAGTTACACTTGGCACACTGAGCATGAAGTGGTGGTGCTAACACATCATTACTCTCAATTTCCCCGTTGCTCCAAGCTCGAGTTTCCCATTGTCGTCCGGCTGTCCTTATCCCAACAACGGCTCTCACCATCTTCTTAAAGGGCGCACCCCCCCTCAGTCACCTGCTTGGTGCTTACTCAATGGTACAACGCTGAACAAATCCATTCTGCGCACACCAATAGAAACACGAAACTAAGGGTTTACATAAGCCATATACTGAGAAGAGTGCATACACAACTAAATGAGTGTAGAAGAAAGAAAAAAAAAGGGACAAGCACCACACCCCGACCTCTTCCGTCGTGTCTTCCGTGCGCCGCGGGGCTCGCCGACGGAAAACAACGGAGCGATAACTATAAACGTTGTCAACTAACCTCGGCCCTTTGGCAACATAAATTACGGCTAATGCCCCATGTGTGCCATAGAAAGGCCTCGAGTATCGTTGAAGGGAAACGGTTTCTCATTTAAAAGTTCCGCATCCTCAATACTATACACCCGGGGTTGTACGCCTCATCCCTCGGCAATAACGCCCTGCGTAAATAAAGGCGCAGTCCCAAGGAGGGGGGTGGTGTTGAGGTAGGGTGGGAGTGGGGGTGGTGCCAACATATCATCTAAGGGCCCAGAAGAACTCTCCCATCCAACGCCCAGCGCACCAATTAATCCGGTGTAGCACTGCAAAACGCCGGCGCGCTTGGATAATGATACCCACTCCTTTTTAGACCCAACAGGTATGAGTAAAAAGGCGCGGAACAAATGAAACAGTTGTGATTAATGGCCAAGAGGCGGCAATTAACCGTCGAAATTGGAATCTTGCCGCACCTATGCAGTGGCAATTGGAAATATGAAGACGAATAGTGTTTCAAGATGTTGCAATAAATAACGAAAGGTTCACACGTTGATTGGCAAAAAACTCAAAGAACCGGTGTATACCCCCACCTTCCCCCACGGGTGAAATCCGCTATACTCGCATCCGCAATCCCGGCACTAAGACCGGGTGCAGAGCGGATGGGGGAAATTAAATACTCAGATGTTAACTCACGGAAGTTTCTCATCTGTTATTTCCGATGTTAAAATCATAAGTTTGCAACACCATGATTTGGTGACGTCAAGGTGTTTGGGGTTTCTCACAAGCGCTTTATTACCTGTAACTGCAATCTTAGATGATTAATGGACGCTTTATCAATGGTGGGAGAAAGAAGAGTTTTTTTTTAACTGTGGCAATAACAGTAAAATAACGGCGATCCTTTATATTAGGGCGAAGTTGTTACTGACACAACATCCGATGAGGAACACCTGTGTCCCCCACTTGTCCCTATATCGTTGTGTAGGGGACAAATACAACCATGAGCTGTGTTCTAGCTACCCTCTGCCTCACGAATTACGAAGCGCTTCTTGCAATTTAAATTGACTGGAATTCATTTGTTTTTGGGCGGAGAACAATTTCTTGATTCTTCCTCGAATACGCATACTAGGATTTGCCACACATATTTGTAGTCTAGCATCCGCAGTCTACCAACGCATACTAGAAACTGGGGGGACCATGATGAACCCACAAGGATAATGCGTCGGACTCTTAATATATATTTCTTTGTTTTTCATATTGTGTGAATTAGCAAGCATAATTTTGACAAGTGTCCTAATGAGATTTATGGATGATCTCTTTTGGCTCTAGACTCAATAGTGCACTTTGGTTTTAGTGATCGGAGGCTGGAGTAAACTGCCACCTTTTCAATACCAACTAACTCAGAGTGAGAAAGTTGATAGAAATGTGTGTAATCTCTGTGAGAAATGAAACAGAAATCTTTTGAGAGATTCTGAGTGGCTAGGGAGGGTTGTGCATTACATCACTGGATCCATGATGTCAGTCTTCAATGTCAGCAATCATCTTTGTGATTCTTGACAGTAGATGTATTGACCCGGTTTCTGCCTAAGTGTAAGGAGGGATTCTTTCTTTTCACCCTTTATCTTAACTTTTCTTTTTAATTCTTCAACCCCTTCAGCGCTTACCGAGACTTCATAACTAGTACCTTGTTAGGTTTGTTCCAGTACTAGCTCTATCTCATTCGGAACTTTTCCCTTAATCTCACTTTACTCCTTTTTTCATACTTAAGGACTTTTACACTATCTAGTGGAATGTCCCTGGGTAGATCCCTTTGGTTCTGGCTGGATCATGGGAATGGATACCAAAACTTAACCACCTTATAACTCCAATACATTAATTTAAATGGTTGGTCTTTGGTACTTCCACATTTCCGCCAACACATAACCATTTGCTCCCCCTTCATATGTACATCGATTAATCAAAAGAGTTTAGCACATATATGGGTTAGCGCACACTAGAGATCTTAAAATTCACATCTTTAATCATATATTTTAAACACATCTTCTCCCCTTATCAAAAATGTCAAATCTCTTGATATTTTGGATATCAATTGATTCAAATATTCATGGTTTTAGGGAAAAAGATGTCCAAATATTAACAAGCTGATTATTGGAACATTTTAATGCTCCCCCTCAAATTATGAGGGTATTATATGGTGTTTGAGTATGTTAATTTAAAAAAATTTGAATTTACTAAGAAATTCTTGAAAATTCGTACTCAAACACTATATATGCCTAATTCTTAAAAAGTCTACTCTATATATATACATATTCACAAGTTTATAAAATATACGAAATAACCTTATGATGGCGAACACAATATGGCAAAGTCATATTGTTCGTTGAAGTAGTCGGAGGTTAGTTTCGTAGTGTCTCCCACCAATAAACTTTTCGAGGCTCCTCATCATCCTTCTTTCCTTCAGCTGCTTGTCAATCGCCTTAATCATGATATTAGCTCTTTTCTTTTCTAATGTAGTCCATCTTCTCTATGGCAGGTACTCCATTCCGATATTCTTAGTGATGTCATCCAGCGAAGTTCGAAGCCCGATTAATGTCCTATCACTAAACTTGTAGAGTTCATCTGAGCGCATCAACCTATTTCTCCCTTCGTTGTAAACATAAATGAATCCTTGAGGGTCTTGATATGGAATGTATGGGTCCCTTTTCCTGATGTCGGGTTTGGTAGTTTCTGGCTTGGTGAAGTTGATCTTCTTCTGGTAACTTTCGACTCCCAGTTGAAGATCTCTAACTATCTTTTGAATAACCATGCTTCTGGTGAACATTCGCAGATCTATAGCAAAGACGGAAATATCATTGCCCTAGAGATTGGTTAGCATGTTCTGAACAATAAGGAGCAACATGTCTTTGATGTCGTTGATACGAAGTCATGGGAAGTCGCCTTCCTTAAATGTGTAAAGGTCGTTATCGGCTCTTCGTACTTCAATCTCTCTCAAGTACCCATACCCATGCTTTCTCATTACCTCGACCCGAGTCACTACCAGAATACGTTTGGTAGAATACACATCATGACTGGATTCCAGGCCTCATGCATACCCATAGAAGGTCTTACGTTGATCTCTCCAATAAGAAATACCCCAAAGTGCATGTTTATCATAGGCGACTTTAACAGGACTCCAAATGTTTGGAACCATGTTTCAATGCCTGGAAGATCATATTGAGCGGTCTTTGTCTTCGTTATGGATGTCGTATAGGTCATGGTCAAAATTCCTCCTTGTAGATACTTGAGATCGTTATTGAAGAAGTAGTCAACCGATACTATTTGACGATTCCCATTCATGACCAAATGTAGGGGTTTGGTAAGATCAAATGGATAATCACCGCCTTCGGGTTGTTCCAATCAAGTTTCTCCGATAAAGCTTTGTAACATTCTTCAAAGTCATACTCCAACTCAGCATAATTGGAACGTGTGCCTTTGAGAAGTTTGAATGCTGGCCCTAATAGGGTTTCTTGAGACAAATTGGTGATCTTCAGGCCGTTCATTGTTGGGAATTAGAGGCTTCTACAACTTAATGTTGCTGGTTCAAGTTTGTGCTGCCACTGAAGATTAGAGAAAACAGTCTAAGTCATTAGTACTGTTAGTATAATAGTTAGTGCTGACAGTACAAAGTGTTAGTACTGTCAGTTTATTAGTACTGTTAGTTATGTAGTTAGTGTTGTTAGTTATAATAGTTAGTACTG
>BQNB010123460.1:0-20094 GCA_026074375.1 Tanacetum coccineum
GTAAGATCGTATGTGGGGTAGGATTGTAAGTAAGATCGTGGGATCAAACGTAAGATCGTAAGATCGCTACACGGTCCGAGTTTACCTAATCCATATTTATTTTATTTTTTATTGTCTTTTAGCTCATCACTTTTTGCTTAAGCCTAAAAATGAAAGTAATAAATAACCTTAGTTCATTTTCTTATTAAATTATACATACTTTTCCCAAATCATGATTTCCAGAAATAATATATTGGAGTAATTTTCTCGTCACTCAGAACAAAGATCTTGTTACATTATAGCATACTTGATATTTTTATTCTTGATATATTAAATTTTTAGATTATAGAATACTTGTATACATGATAATGTTACTTATTCCTCATGTTATGTAATATTATTCCTCTAAGTTGTTAAAGTCATGATTGAAACTTTTTTTTTGTATTTTACTATTACTTTGGTGTTTTAAATTTGAACTTTTACATTTTCAAGATATTATATTATATGAGTTTATGTTTGATATTGAGTAGAAATGCAAAACAATTTGATTCGTTTATCCTTTGTTTACAATACATGACAAATAGGTAGGATCTTACGATCTCGATCCGATCTTACGATCTCGATCTTGCAAAGACAAAAACGATCTCAGGTGAGATCTCGGTCTTGACAACCTTGATTCTAAGTATTATATATGTATCAAAAAAGTATTGCATTTGTATTATATGAGAGCTTATTAACGAGCTCAATAACAAGCTTATTAACGAGCTCAAAATAGATATATTACAAGCCGAGCTTGAGCCAAACTTTAATTTATCATTGCCAAATCGTATAAACGGGCCGAGCTCAAACCGTGTCTGAGCATGTATAACATACCACGAGCCGAGCTCGAGCTTAAAAAAATAAAGCTCGAACTGATCCGGTCTCAAGCAAGAGCTTTATTAACTTAAAATAGCCAAGCTCGAGCTCTGGCAGGCTCGGGCCCGGCTCATTTCCACCCCTAATTATATTCATGGGTTTGAAAATATTTGGTTGTAAACTATATACGTTACTTTACCACGGGTCAAATTTAATGGGGAGAAAATCAATCCTTTTGTGGCCATGAAAGTTCACATGTACTGACTTCGAGCTATGAGTAGTCAACTTGTGATTAGTCCGCTCGCAATGTCGTCTTTATTTTAACTTGTAATGTTAGTATGTTACTCATTCATTTTAGACCTTCAATTTCTTGATATGTATTTAGATTATATAAAACCATCTTCAATACAGCTAGTTGGTTAATAGATAGGATGATATATCAGCCTTGTTGAATTATGTTAAGAAGTTAAGTGTGCCCATAAAATAGGTTGAAAATAAGTTTTATTAACGATTGAGAGTTAATTTGTCATCACAAGAGTTATCAGGATCATCTCACTAGGTAAACATTTTGATAGTACACATGAAAGAGTTCAGTAACAATTGCGAGATATCCCTGTTCATTTGTGTAAACATTTAAAATGATAATAGAGTATACATAGTTTAAATTGTATTGAGGTTCTGTTTGAAAACCATCTAAGGGTGTGTTTGTTTAAACAACCAAAAATCACAATGGAATTGGGTTTTAAATAATTTGGAATGAAAATGGGTATAAATATTTTAATAGTGTTGTTTGTTTAAAATTTAAACTTTTGTTTTCATTTAATAGTTTATACAGTGCTATTTTAACATAAAGTATATAAAATAATAAAAATAAGGTCCAAAATTGTGGTGGGAAATTTGCAGAAGTAGTGACCCACAATTTTTCATCTAAAACCCACTATATCATAGTGGAATGACTCTATGGGTTTTGAATGATTTCATTTTTTAAATTTAGCGAGAATGATTTCAACATTCATTCCATTCCTTCAAAATCTTTAAAACAAACAGCCCCTAAATTTGTGTCCTTTTATTGAAAGGTGAAAAATAAAAGTATGTGATTTGCATTTAAAAAAAAAAGAAAGTAAAATATGGTTAAAAACTAGTAATTCCCCTGATGAAAAAAATAAATATGTTAGTATCATACTTCGCAAATAGTGGGGTTAATTATAGTTTGACTCGGCATTTTTGGGTAAATATGAATATATGTAAGGTTATGGTAGGTATATATGAAATTTTTCCTAATTTTTAAGCTATTGGGAATTATGATTTTAACATAATTCTTTTGATCTTGTTGATTTTGTCTTTTTAAAGCATTATATACTCTTATTTGTTTTTCATATATTTTAAAATGATAATAGAGTATACATAGTTCATATACTTAAGCTTAGTTATAAAAACTTCTCAAAAAGTGATTAAAATGTTTTATATAATTTTTTTGCCATTTTCTATTATCATTTGTAGTTTTATTAACAATGATTTGTTATTATTATAGAAAACAAAATGTATACATATAAGTTACATACCAGCAGAAAACTAGTTTACAATATGCAAAGCTCATCCAAAAACATGGATTTTATTCATATAACAAATGTCATATAAGCTCATATTTAAGATTGTTTAGTTAAATCTATATGAAGTAGTTTCTTATATTTGAAACAACAAAATGCAAATGATTTTTATACCTAAAGTTAGATGACTCTCGTATTTAGGAGTATTTTCTTTTGAATTCATACTAAATTAATAGCAATTTGATTACATGATTACACATCTTGTTATTTTATTGAAAGAGGGAGAATCGATGATGAATGAGTGTGTTTTCCATGATATGGTTTTGATTGGGAACAAGAAATACAAGTATGAAGAAACAAGTGGCATTCATGCACGCATGCTCTCTTTTTGACCCCCACACCACACACCTCGTTTTTTTTTAGAACGGCAACTTTATTAAAAAACCACTAGCAAGAAGCTAGAAAATTAGAAGGAAATTAAATAAGGATGCTGAAACCCCACTATCCCAACGAAAAGTACATTTACTTCTAGCACTACACCAGTTAAACGAGCGCAAAACTATATCATCGAAAAGAACATCTTTCCGAGACTTTTTTGCAGCGAACAATAACTGGTTTCTGAAGATCCATATGCTCCACCACATAACATAAAAAAACACCTTCTAACACCCCTTAGAATTGTCTTGACAACCGAAAACGAGTTAAACCAAACGAACCAAGAGTGTTATGAATCAAAAGGGATCCACCTTTGATTCCAACCATCTACAAACTAACCGGGTGACGCCTACACCATGACCACATGAAACAGAATTGTGGTTCTAATCTTTCCTATCAGTCGCAACCATTGGCAAGAAAATCCGGAGACACTAAAACGTCACCCTATGAACCAAATTTACCGCGTTTTGGGCCCCCCAAAAAAACGATCCAAGGAGACTTTCCAAGCAAAAATATTAATTTTGATCGGAATGGACCTAACCCACCTTGTAGGGGAATCTGATTTCGGAAGAAAAGTTTCGTCAAGAAGGTTACGGACATCTTTAACGTGAAAGACACCATCCCCGTTCATATCCCAAACCCATCTATCTTCAGAATTTGAAACAGAAACCGATCCAAGAATATCATTTAATTGCGCAATTGAGAAGCTCCACTCCTCTTTACCATAAGTGCGACGAGGCGAAAACGAAGCAACCAGGAACTTTCACTGATATCCACATAACAATCTTTATCGACTTCCAGCGCATACAGACGCGGAAACTTATGGCAGAAACAATCATCACCAATCCACAAATCTGTCCAAAATCTTGTGCACCTGCCATTTCCAATCTTTATTTTACAATGGGATAAAAAATCAATACCTTGATCTTTGAGCACTTTTACTTCTTTAACAATAGAACACCAATTAGAAGGATAATTGTAGCTCAAAGAGATCCTTCCAATTCGAGCCGTGACAAGCATGAATAAATCGAGACCAAAGAGAATTCTCACGAGATATAAACCGCCACACCCACTTTAATAAAAGCGCCCTATTTAGAGCGTAAAAACTAGAAACGCCTAAACCTCCATGCTTCCTTGGCGCGAGCACCTTAGCCCATTTCACCCACGCTATCTTCCTATCATTATCCTTGCTACCATTGAAAAAATCCCTTCGAATAACCTCCATTGAACTCAAAACAGCCTTGGGAACCTTATATAGCGACATATTATAAATAGGAGTAGATCCAAGAACCGACTTAAGAAGAGTAAACCCGACCCCCAATAGAAAGGGTCTTAAGCTTCCATTTAGATAATCTAGTCTTGAGCTTATTAATAGACTCATCCCATGCTTTTATCAAAGAATTATTCCCACCGACGTTAATACCTAAATATTTGAAGGGCATTTTCATAACCGAACAACCCAACGAATTAGCAGCCTCAATACACTGGAAGAAGACAACCACGTCCAAGCGATTGCTTTTTCTAATGTTAATAGATAAACCGTAACAACAAGAAAAACATGAAGCGTGTGCATGAATACCTCTAGATATAAGTTTGAGACCATTCCGCCAATAAAAACACCGCGTCAATCCGCATTAAATAGTGAGAATCATGGGTCAGAAAAATAAAGCATCTATCCTCACAGAGGAACCGGTGAAAATTTCCAGCATCTATAACAACCGAGGAACGAAAGATGTAAGAGATTTTCCATTTAAGATATTGCCTTCTTCCATAGTTGTTGCTCGTTTTTTTTTTTCGGTGATCGGTCTATTGACAAATAGTTTTAAGAATGTTGGAACTTAAAAGCGCATCTATGTGAATTATATGGTTAAGTATGAATATATAAGTCATAAGTGCATCTACCTTAATTTTAAGCTACAACAATATAACATCAAAACCTAGCTATACTTTCCGGTTTCTCTTAAAAAAACATCACGTTAGGTATGTTTGGCGAAATGGGATAGGGCTGGAGCTGGGGCTGGGGCTTGTGTTGGGCTGGGGCTTATATTATAAGCCGAAATTGAAATTTGTATTTTTTTAAACTTGTTTGGCAAATAGGCTGGGGCTGGGGCTTATTATTGCAAAATTACTAAAAAGGACATAATTAAATAAATATTTGGTATATGTTAGATATTTTTGTGGGTATATGAGTAATTTATGGTTCAAAAGCCTCGGGCTAAAGTTTTTAGCCCCTATTATGAGGCTTATTTTATAAGCCGACTTATTTTAAAAGCCCTTTCATAAGCCCGCGTGACAAACGAGACTTATTTTATAAGCCCAAGCCCCCATAAGCCCTTAACCAAACACATCCGTTATTTTGTGTATTCGTATGTTTGGCGTAATGGGCTGGAGCTGGGGCTGGGGCTTGTGTCGGGGCTGGGGCTGGGGTTGGGGCTTATATTATAAGCCGAAATTAAAATTTGTATTTTTTTAAACTTGTTTGGCAAATGGGCTGGGGCTGGGGCTTATTATTGTAAAATTACTAAGGGTATGTTTGGCGTAATGGGCTGGAGCTGGGGCTGGGGCTTGTGTCGGGGCTGGGGCTTATATTATAAGCCGAAATTAAAATTTGTATTTTTTTAAACTTGTTTGGCAAATGGGCTGGGGCTGGGGCTTATTATTGTAAAATTACTAAAAATGACATAATTAAATAAATTTTTGGTATATGTTAGATATTTTTAGGGGTATATAAGTAATTTTTGGTTCATAAGCCCTGGGCTAAAGTTTTTAGCCCCTTTTATGGGCTGGGGCTTATAAAGGCTTATGACTTCATAAGCTCGCGTGACAAACGAGGCTTATTTTATAAGCCGGGTTATTTTAAAAGCCCGAGCCCCAATAAGCCCCTATAAGCTCGTATCCAAACACACCCTAAAAAGGACATAATTAAATAAATTTTTGGTATATGTTAGATATTTTTAGGGGTATATAAGTAATTTTTGGTTCATAAGCCCCGGGCTAAAGTTTTTAGCCTCTTTTATGGGGCTAGGGCTTATAAAGGCTTATGACTTCATAAGCCCGCGTGACAAACGAGGCTTATTTTATAAGCCCAAGCCCCAATAAGCCCGTATCCAAACACACCCTAAGGGTATGTTTGGCGTAATGGGCTGGAGCTGGGGCTGGGGCTTGTGTCAGGGCTGGGGCTGAGGCTGGGGCTTATATTATAAGCCGAAATTAAAATTTGTATTTTTTTAAACTTGTTTGGCAAATGGGCTGGGGCTGGGGCTTATTATTGTAAAATTACTAAAAAGTACATAATTAAATAAATTTTTGGTATATGTTAGATATTTTTAAGGGTATATATGTAATTTTTGGTTCATAAGCCTCGGGCTAAAGTTTTTAGCCCCTTTTATGGGGCTGGGGCTTATAAAGGCTTATGACTTCATAAGCCCGCGTGACAAACGTGGCTTATTTTATAAGCCGTCTTATTTTAAAAGCCCAAGCCCCAATAAACCCCTATAAGCATGTATCCAAACACACCCTAAAAAGGACATAATTAAATAAATTTTTGGTATATGTTAGATATTTTTAGGGGTATATAAGTAATTTTTGGTTCATAAGCCCCGAGCTAAAGTTTTTAGCCCCTTTTATGGGGCTGGGGCTTATAAAGGCTTATGACTTCATAAGCCCGCGTGACAAACGAGGCTTATTTTATAAGCCGACTTATTTTAAAAGCCCAAGCCCCTATAGCACCTGTAGCAAACTCACCCTAAAGGTATTTTGGGTCCGTATGGGCTAGGAAGCTGAGGGCTGAGGCTTGTGTCGGGGCATGGGCTTATTAGTTGTATAAAATTACTAAAAAAGAACCTTACATTAAATAAATTTTTGGTATATGTTTGATATTTTTAGGGGTATATAAGTAAATTTTTTGTTCATAAGCCCCGGGCTAAAGTTTTAGCAACCCTTCTATTTGTAGGGGAAATTTAGGGTAAGGAAAAAACGGGAAAAAGGGGAGAATGGACCTGGGGCTTATAAAGGCTTATGACTTCATAAGCCCGCGTGACAAACGAGGCTTATTTTATAAGCCGGCTTATTTTAAAAACCCAAGCCCCTATAAGCCCGTATCCAAACACACCCTAAAAAGGACATAATTAAATAAATTTTTGGTATATGTTAGATATTTTTAGGGGTATATAAGTAATTTTTGGTTCATAAGCCCCGGGCTAAAGTTTTTAGCCCCTTTTATGGGGCTGGGGCTTATAAAGGCTAGAATCATAAGCTCGCGTGACAAATGAGGCTTATTTTATAAGCCAACTTATTTTAAAAGCCCAAGCCTCAATAAGCCCTATCCAAACACACCCGTATAGAGAACATTGCAGCAGAAAACTCATGGGCTTGATATATAGGGGTGCGCACGTCGTTGGTCGGTTTTGCTAAAACCGAAACCGAACCGAAATAAAATTCATGGTCGGTTTTTATAAAACCATAAACCGAAACCGCTCGGTTTTTGGCGGTTCGGTTTTTATCTGTTTCTTCGTTTTGCGTTTTAGATTATTTCGGGTTTTCACAACCCGTTTAAATTTGGTTGTTGCTAATTTATATTAATAAACCTTTTTTACGTAAAAAATTGGTTTTTTTTAATTTTTTTTGTCAATATGAGCCTAATAATGTTTACACAAATTTTTACAATTATACACATGTAAATGAGACACACACACATATATGTGAAAATACACATAGTATATGATCATTGTCATTGTAACGATATATTGTCAAGTAAATACACGTACACAACAAACATATATATAAACATTAAGATAATATATATTATAATAAATTCATCCATAAAATAAATATGAATTTAAAATTTTTAGTTATCATTTATTTATTTATATTATATTAATTATATATTATTATAAAACTGGTTTGGTTCGGTTCGGTTCGGTATTTGCTTTTACTTGCCCTTAAGGTAAAACCTATATCTTATGTCATTTGACTTTGTTATCACAAAATCAAAAACTAGCACAAGATACGTTTGCTTTTTATAGGTTTAATTACAGTACGTATATGTATGGATGCGATGTATCATGTTTATTTACTTGTTTGTTGCAGACCTGTTATAAATCTCTTAAAAAGTGTTATTATATAGAACAATTATTTTCTTTGTTCTGGTATGCTCCTGGCTCCTGCTATAAGCGAACCGCTCTATACCATCCTTTATTCGCAAGAATTAGAAAGCTACACATCCTTCTGTTAATTGATTTTATCCTTTAAATATTCATAATATAACATCATAACTGTGTGTAGGAGTAGGACATCCTTGTACATATTTTAGTAAGTTCATAGAATTTGTTATTCCAGACATAGTGTCAAATCATATGCTATCTCAATCCATATTTATAGATTGTCTTGTAATTTCACATGCTTCTAATAATCTAATCTCTTGATAAAAATGTTTGCTAATCATTTCTTAAAGACACATGCCCCAACTCCTAGCAGTGGCTTACTAACTCTTGAGTGCTATGTTTTCTAAATTTTGGGCTAAATCATATCGATAGTGGAGCTAGGTTTCTGTACTGCTCTATTTATTATGTGAGCTTTTACTTAATAAATTAATATTAGCATGTATGTTCTACAGAAGTTAAACTAATGTCGCTTTGTGATCAGTGTCTATCGCTAATCGATAAAATTGATTATGGGGCAATTAAGCCGAGCATATCACAACAGGTCTCATTATTTTAATAAAATTGATTTGTGGGTTAATATCATGAAATTGTTGGAGTGCTTAACTCTATTCCTTGTGCTAGGTAATAATGATTATATATGAATATGCACACGGTCAAAAAACCACATTAGCCTAATTATATAAATAACATCAATTAACACAAAGAAAGTGAAAACCAACAAGCATCCAGGTTTATTTTTAAACAAAAACCAACTAAATTGTTTATCGAATACCAATATTATTAACTTAATTATTTATTTCATAATTATTAAAATAAAGTTTATTTTATTAAAAAACTCACATTAATTACATTTTGCCAACAGTTTTCAACGTAGTGTACTAAAATAAACCAGGAATTACAATAAATAAACTAAAACAATATTCACGCCATTATTAAAACAGTTCTAAAGACTAGACCGAAAACTAATCGAAAAAACCAAACCAAACCGAGAACCAAGCCAAGCCAAACAACCATTTCACATTCGGATTTTCAGTTATAACAATTCCGAGTTCACGAATTTAACAATTTTGTTTGTTGCGGTAAGTGCGATTGGGTAGTCAATTCGGGAAAAATTAACACAAATTACGCAAAAAAACTTTTTAATCGAATCACAGGATCGTTTCTGATTCCAGTGTGGGATATCTCAGTAACCATACGCCTTTAAGACGGCACGGTTAACTTTATATGAATGCAATAGAATTCATACACATTGTTACTTAAATATCCGACAGATACTCACTTAAAATAAATGAAAACAAAAAAAGAGAACAAACCCGCCCGTTGGCGGGTTACGTAAACTAGTATAGTATAGTATACTATATAATATATATAAATACTATAAATATATAGTATATATAATATAATATATATATATTATATATATATTATAAGCTATAAATATATATATATCATAAATATATACAATTGAAACGAGCATTATGTTTGGCGTAAAGGGCTGTGAGTCTGGAGCTGGGGATGGGGCTTACTGTGTCAGGGGCTGGGGCGGGGTTGGGGCTTATATTATAAGCCGAAATTAAAATTTGTATTTTTTTAAACTTGTTTGGCAAATGGGCTGGGGCTGGGGCTTATTATTGTAAAATTACTAAGGGTATGTTTGGCGTAATGGGCTGGAGCTGGGGCTGAGGCTTGTGTCGGTGCTGGGGCATATATTATAAGCCGAAATTAAAATTTGTATTTTTTTAAACTTGTTTGGCAAATGGGTTGGGGCTGTGGCTTATTATCGTAAAATTAACAAAAATAACATAAATTAAAATAAATTTTTGGTACATGGTTAGAATATTTTTTAGGTATAAAAGAAATTTTGGTTTCATAAGCCATGAGCTAAAGTTTAGCCCCCTTTTAATGGCAGGGGCTTATAAAGCTTATGACTTCATAAGCTCGTGTGACAAACGAGGCTTATTTTATAATCTGGTTATTTTTAAAAGACCGAGCCCCAATAAGCCCCAATAAAGCTCGTATCCAAACACCAGGAAAATGAAACCCTAAAAATGACATAATTAAATAACTTTTTTGTATATAGATAGGATATTTTTAGGGGTATATATTAATCTTTTGTTCAAAGCCCAGGCTAAAGTTTTTAGACCTCTTTTATGGAGCTAAGGGCTTAAAAAGCTTATGACTTCATAGCCCCGCCCCCCCCCCCCCACTCACCGCGTGAACAAACGAGGCTTATTTTTATAAGCCAGGCTTTATTTTAAAAAAAAAGCCCAAGCCCCAATAAAGCCACTCTAAGCCCGTATCCAACCACACCCTAAGGGTATGTTGGCATAATGCTGGACTGGGGCTGGGTTGGGGCAATGTGGTCCGGGACTGGGGCTGAGTCTGGGGCTTAATATAAGCCGAAATTAAAATTGTATTTTTTAAACTTGTTTTGGCAAATGGGCTGGGGCTGGGGCTTATTATTGTAAAATTACTAAAAAGTACATAATTAAATAAATTTTTGGTATATGTTAGATATTTTTAAGGGTATATATGTAATTTTTGGTTCATAAGCCTCGGGCTAAAGTTTTTAGCCCCTTTTATGGGGCTGGGGCTTATAAAGGCTATGACTCAGAAGTCCCGCGTGTCAAACTCGTGGCACTTTATAAGCCGTCTTATTTTAAAAGCCCAAGCCCCAATAAACCCCTATAAGCATGTATCCAAACACACCCTAAAAAGGACATAATTAAATAAATTTTTGGTATATGTTAGATATTTTTAGGGGTATATAAGTAATTTTTGGTTCATAAGCCCCGAGCTAAAGTTTTTAGCCCCTTTTATGGGGCTGGGGCTTATAAAGGCTTATGACTTCATAAGCCCGCGTGACAAACGAGGCTTATTTTATAAGCCAACTTATTTTAAAAGCCCAAGCCCCTGTAAGCCCGTATCCAAACACACCCTAAAGGTATGTTTGGTGTAATGGGCTGGAGCTAGGGCTGAGGCTTGTGTCGGGGTTGGGGCTTATTATTGTAAAATTACTAAAAATGACATAATTAAATAAATTTTTGGTATATGTTAGATATTTTTAAGGGTATATAAGTAATTTTTGGTTCATAAGCCCCGGGCTAAGTTCTTGATGGCCCCTTTTATAGGGCTGGAGCATATGAAAGGCTTTAGACTTTCATAAGCCCGCGGGAACAAACGAGGCTTATTTTTATAAGCCGGCTTATTTAAAAACCCAAGCCCCTAAAGCCCGTATCCAAACACAACCTAAAAAGGACATAATTAAAATAAATTTTTTGGATATGTTTTAGATGATTTTTTAGGGCATATAATAATTTGGTTCATAAGCCCCGGGCTAAAGTTTTTAGCCTCTTTTATGGGGCTGAGGCTTATAAAGGCTTATGACTTCATAAGCTCGCGTGACAAACGAGGCTTATTTTATAAGCCGATTTATTTTAAAAGCCCAAGCCCCA
The DNA here is from genome assembly GCA_026074375.1 of Tanacetum coccineum. Taxonomy (NCBI): domain Eukaryota; kingdom Viridiplantae; phylum Streptophyta; class Magnoliopsida; order Asterales; family Asteraceae; genus Tanacetum; species Tanacetum coccineum. The sequence goes on from BQNB010123460.1 coordinate 11,434, forward strand.
ATAAGCCCGTATCCAAACACACCCGTAGAGTGATCATTGTCAGCAGAAACACATGGCGTTGATATTAGGGGTGTGCACGGTTCGGTTTGGGTCGGTTTTTGGCAAAAACCGAAACCGAACCGAAATATTCGGTTTTTATAAAACCAAAAACCGAAACCGCTCGGTTTTTGGCGGTTCGATTTTTTCTGTTTCTCGATTTTTGCGGTTCGGTTTTTCGGTTTCAAACCGTTTAAATTTGGTTGTTGCTAATTTATATTAATAAACTTTTTTTACGTAATAAATTGTTTTTTTTTTGTTTTTTTTGTCAATATGAGCCTAATAATGTTTACACAAATTTTTACAATTATACACATATAAATGAGACACACACACATATATGTGAAAATACACATAGTATATGATCATTGTCATTGTAACGATATATTGTCAAGTAAATACACGTACACAACAAACATATATCTAAAACAATATAATAAAATAAATATAATAATTTCATCCATAAAATAAATATGAATTTAAAATTTTTAGTTATCATTTATTTATTTATATTATATTAATTATATATTATTATAAAACTGGTTTGGTTCGGTTCGGTTCGGTTTTTGAAAAAAAACCGAAACTGAAAAGAAATTTTTCGGTTTTTAAAAACTTAAAAACCAAACCATCGGTTTCTAGTTTCGGTCGGTTTTTTCGTTTTGATTTTTTTGGGTTTCGGTTCGGTTTCGATTTTTTCGGTTTCTTCTGCTCACCCTTAGGTTATATTATTTTTATATGACTTATACAACACATGAGATATGATCATCCTGGAAGAAAAAACAACACACTAATTCGACCATAGCTAGCTAGTCTCCATATGAAAAGTTATTTTCATTTCAAAAAAACGACCGAAGCGTGTGTGTCGTTTTGGGCGGGGAGCTACATTAGCCCGTTTCTGTTTTCTTTGTTTTGGCCCAACACCCAACATATCAACATATTAGTAACCGCCTTCCTTTTCTCTAGATTATTTTCGTTCCTTCTTGAAACTTTCACACAGCTTCATCAATATGATATTGGCGGTGGTAGTAGAAGCATCGTGTTGATCTTCCAAAAAAGTGAGTGTGTTAATTTTAAATTTCCTTTAAAAAAGTTTTGATTTTTTTAGGGATGATTTCATGACTCGGGTATTCTATAGAAATTATATACAATTAAAGGGAAAGTTGGAAATATTTTATTATTAAAAAATTCGTCGGTGCTTCATTCTTTACCCGACCCGGTTTATGTGTGTGTGATAGGGTTGACATGGACGGAACCAAGGGGTGTCCCGGGGGGTCCTGGGACAACCATGAAATTTTGCGGCGTATTGTTAATTTTTGTAAAAAACCTCGAATTTTCTTAAATGCACATGGTCTAATTGTGTCCTGGTTCCGTCCCTAAGGGTTGACCCGGTAAGAAACCCGGATCCGGCTTTCATATTTTAATAATATATATATCCAAGTGGGTTACCTTTTTGTTTAACCGGGTTTTTCTTTCACCCGGTACCGACATATCCCTTTTGATAACAAAACACACATAACCAAACCATATCAGGGATACGTGTCATTCGATTGTATCCAACACACCTTCATTCTCTAACACACACCATAAACTAATCTATGTCTTCTCTCTCGCCTAGAATCATCCCTCTCCACACACTATACCATTCAGAATTGATTTCCAGCTGCAAAATCAAGATCTACATGAATCTTGCAATCCCGGGTATGATGTTAAAAGTTAAAACTAACACCTATATTATTTGGGGGTTTTCTTATATGTTTTTTATTTTAGATTTTGATTATGGGTTTGAGTAGTTAGGGTTTTTTTATATATTGATAATTTATTTCTTCTTTGTGTAGCCGGTAGCTTTGCCTATTCGGTGGTCGATAGATTTATTTTGGGTTTTGAAGGCGTAGATTTCTAATTTGAAGATCAGATACTATTAGAAATCAGAAAGTGTACTATACTTTTCCTTTTTTAGTTTGCATACTTTGTGTGTGCAATAGTTAAATAAGTACTTATGTAAAACGTTGGTTGCTATACCTTACATTTATCAACTTTTCATATTATCATATGTTATGAAAATCTAAATTTTAATGTGGTGACTAATTTATATTCAGCCACTCATATAATGTAAGTTCTCGCTGTTTGTAATAGTTTTTTTCAGGAAATTAATAATTCATGGGTATCTGATGTAGATGTTGCTAATTGGAGCCCTTTCATGGTAACTCAGGGATGAAATGTTGTTCATCAATGAAAATAGCCAGGTACGTGTTTGGAGCTTCACGCTATACATTTTCACGTATTTATCTAACTTTATAACTCAATGGTGTACGACACACCGCAATATCTAATTGGGTTGTGACAAAAACCACTTACTATCGGAATGAGATCATTACTTTTTATCAAAAACCAAATGAAGCCTTTAATGAAGCATGGGAACGTTTTAAAGGACTCCTTCGTCAATGTCCTCACCATGGCTTCTCGGAACTCCACCAACTCGATACTTTTTATAATTCTTTGAATTCAAACGATCAAGATGCCTTAGATTCTGCAGCAGGTGGCAATTTCTTAGATAAGATGCCTCAAGAAGGATTAGCGATTATTGAAAGCAAGTCAAAAGTTCGTTACTCCAGAAGTCGTGCTAATGATTCAAGAGTGAGTACGGATGCTCCTCTTTCTAATTCTTCACCTTCTAATAATTCTTTCGATATGCAACAAATAGCCGCTTCTCTCGAGGATAAGATGATTATCAGGTATTTCTTTAGTTTAACTTTCATGTTGTAATTACTTCTAGAAATAAAAAATATTTATTTTAAGCATATTAGTTAGTGCTAATTTTGGTTTCTTGAAATTGCAGGGGTACCGGTTCTTTTCTATATTTCTCTGTTCTATGGCTTCAAATTGACGTAGGATTGTGTGATGAGCATAGATTGGATAGATACCGTAGATGGGTCTTAGCGCCTAGAGAAACATTCCATTAGCTGCTTTTGTCGCAGCACGATTGTGAATTTGTGATCCCTCCATCACATGAGAACTTAAAAAACATTCACTTCGCTATCTGATAAATATTCTTTTTCCATATCATGTCGCTGAAAATTTTCCTAAACCCGAAATTGTGCCTTTTACCTTAATATTGCTATAGTACGGTAATTGAAATCAGCGGCGCTGAGGTGCAGAAAGTGAGGGTTACTTTGCAGATGGTGAGTCAACAGAATTTGCAACTTGCTCAATCAAACACTCAGTTGCAAGCGGTCAGTTTGCTCTGACATAGTTTTTTTATTTTCTTATACTTTTGCTTCTAAGATGAATAAATATGTTTTGATACGTTGCTTTATGTTGTAGGAGCTAAATTTAATCAAGGAATCGGTAAGTGATCAAGGAAACTGCTAGGTAATCTATCCGTCAACATGACTTCTAATAGTGATTTTGGTCTTTGAGGGTGCTTTTGAGATGATTTTCAGTATCATCAGAGAGTAAGGAGGATCAGAAGGAGGTGTTGTTGTGCAGGTAACTCGATGGATCAAAAAACTGCACTTTGTATCGGTACACAATAATGGACGCTTCCATTGCTATGAAAATAAAAAACTTAGTATACATGTCACCTCACATGACACTCTTGAAGTATTTAAATAATCTCCTCCGCAACAATGCATCAAATCAGGTTTGAGTTTTTCTCTACAAAATAACATAATCAAAGGGACTTTATAATTGTATGGCTAATGTTGATGGTAACGTGGTACATCATCCTTCCTCAGTTAGAGTTTTGGATATTGTTTTATTTCAGGTTCTCTACTTCGTATGGTTTCTTGTCTCATGACTTGCACCTTTGTTTCTATTATCTTCCTTTCATATGGAATTACGCACCAGCTTAACTGTGATTATGTGTATACAGACAACTACAAAATCTCTTAGATGTGTCTGGAGCTTTGTATTCTGTTGTTCTCTTCCTATACACCAACTTACCTATTGTTGATGTTGAGAGAACAACTTTTTATCATGAAAGGGCTGCAGGGGTGTACTCATCTTTACCTTATACACTATCTCAGGGAAATATAGGATTATAGTTCAAATTACTAAAAGTAAATGCAGTTTCAAGAAGTGAATTGAATGCTAACACTGTGCAAGTGATCATAAAGTCCATATATATAGCAATTCAGACAACTATATATGCTTTTTTTCTGTACCCGATGATAGGGTTCGAGTGGACTGCTGCCAAGTTTTTGTGGTTCTACTACTTCTTGTTTATCAGTCGGCTTTACACCCTGCACTCTCTGCTTATCTCAATTAAATGTAAAATCTATCCATTAACCTTAAAGGTAGATGTAGAACCTTGACAACAATGTCATTGCTCTCAACTTCTTTTTGAAATTTTAGAGCTTAAAATATTATATGATCGGTCTCCTAGAAGTTGTTTAGATTACATAACTTATTTGCATCTAACCCTTATTTGATGCTGTCGCATAAATACATTATTTCTCTTTTCTCAAGGTACTTTTTGTAATTTTAGTTTTGTTATTTCTGGCTTTTTTCTGCTTTGTAGATCTGTGGTGACATCCATGGTCAGTTCTATGACATGAAAGAGCTATTTAAAGTTGGTGGTGATTGTCCAAAGACCAACTACTTGTTTCTTGGAGATTTTGTGGACAGAGGCTTCTACTCAGTGGAGACTTATTTGCTTTTACTTGCCCTTAAGGTAAAACCTATATCTTAGTATATTTGGACTTTGGTTATCACAAAATCAGAAAACGTTGCAAGATAAGTTGCTTTATAGTTTATACAGTATGTATATGTATGGATGCGATGTATCGTGTTTATTTACTTGTTTGTTGCAGACCTGTTATAAATCTCTTAAAAAGTGTTATTATATAGAACAATTATTTCTTGTTCTGGTATCTCCTGGCTCCTGCAATAATAAGCGAACCGCTCTATACCATCCTTTATTCGCAAGAATTAGAAAGCTACACATCCTTCTGTTAATTGATTTTATCCTTTAAATATTCACAATATAACATCATAACTGTGTGTAGGAGTAGGACATCCTTGTACATATTTTAATAAGTTCATAGAATTTGTTATTCCAGACATAGTGTCAAATCATATGCTATCTCAATCCATATTTATAGACTGTCTTGCAATTTCACATGCTTCTAATAATCTAATCTCTTGATAAAAATGTTTGCAAATCCTTCTGAAAGACACATGCCCAACTCCTTAGCAGTGGCTTTACTTAATTTCTGAGTGCTATGTTTTCTAAATTTTGGGCTAAATCATATCGATAGTGGAGCTAGGTTTCTGTACTGCTCTATTTATTATGTGAGCTTTTACTTAATAAATTAATATTAGCATGTATGTTCTTACAGAGTTAATCTAATGTGCACTGTTGTGATCAGGTGAGCTATCCTAATCCGATAACATTGATTATGGGCAATTAGCCGACATATCACACAGGTCTCCTATTTTAATTGATTTGTGGGTTAATATCATGAAATTGTTGGAGTGCTTAACTCTATTCCTTCTGCTAGGTATATGGATTTTATGGCGAGTGCCTGAGGAAGTATGGTTATGTTAATGTATGGAGATATTGCACCGGTCAAAAACATCATTAGCCTATTAAATAACATCAAATTAACACACCAACAAGCATCAAGGTTTATTTTTTAAATTAAAACAAACTAAATTGTTTATCGAATAACAAAATTATTAACTTTTATTATTTCCATGAATTAATAAATAAGATATTTTAATAAAAAAATTCACATTAATTACATTTTGAACAACAGGTTCAACGTATTAAAAAATAACCAGAATTAAACAATAAAATAAACTAAGACATAATCAACTGCCATTATTAAACAGATTCTAAAGACTATGAACCAAAACTAATCGAAACCAAACCAAACCGAGAAACCAAGCCAAGCCAAACCAACCATTTCACATTCGGTTTTCAGTTATAAACAATTCGAGTTCACGATTAACATTTTGCGGGTAAGGTGCGGATTCGGTTCAATTCGGGAAAAAATTAACACAAATACGGCAAAAAAAACTTTTCAGATCGAAATCAGCAGGATCGGTTCAGTTCCAGTGTGGGATATCTCGGTAACCTTACGCTTTAAGACGGCACGGTTAACTATATATGAATTGCAATAGAATTCAAACACATTGTCTTAAATATCCGACAGATACACACTTAAAATAAATAAAAACAAAAAAAATAGAAACAAACCCGCCCGTTGGGCGGGTTACGTAACTAGTATATATATATATATATATATATATATATTCAGTCTAAATATCAGAGTGCACAATCTCAAAAGAACGAGTAACAATAGAATCTGAACTAGCAAACAGAAGTCTCACATGTTTACCAAGCTGGCACGCATGACAAAGATGTGAGGACTTCTCTTTATTACAAGAAATAAACTGACGAGACATAAGAGAACGTAGTACGTCTTCACCGGGATGCCCGAGGCGTTGGTGCGACGTACTGGGACTCACAGAAAGCAAAGCATGAGGAGTGGGAGAAGGCGGTGTAACTGGGTAAAGATCTCCCGAACTATCACATTTAAGAAGGATATGACGGGTTAAGAAATCCTTTACTAAGAAACCAAATGCATCGAATTCACCAGTACAATTATTATCTCTAGTGAATTGACGAACATAAATAAGAGTTTTGATGATATTAGGGGTGACCAGAACATTATGTAAGTATAAAGGACGATTAAGGGTAGGTAAGATGTTATGCCCGGTGTTGGTAAGAGGTATGGATTTACCATCACCAACACAAACAGATGGATATAAACATTTAGTATAAACAATATTTAAATTACTTGTATGTGAATTAAGATGAGATGATGCACATGTATCCATATTCCATGTCGGATCTTGATTAGCCATAGTACTAAAGGCACTAGGAAGCACACACAGAGCCACACCTAAACGTATTGAATGCTTTAACATATTGCCTTTTTTTAACCAAATATAACAAAACCAAATATAACAAGTCAACAATGGCAGGCGCACTTCGTAGAAACTGAACCAAAGTAACATAACACACTCTTGTTTCTTAATAAATCAATTAACAATTAATATAAAACTAAATAATAAGCCAACAATAGCTGCGTATTTAGATAGAAAAAGGGTTTTGAGAGATCGGATATACACAGGCGTGACTCTTAGAGGGGGATTTGAGGACGAGAATTAGAGATATTTTAGGATAAAAATTAGATGGCTATGAATCCCATATTAGAATAGCTGTTTTGCTTAATTATCATTGACTCGTTATTACAATTTATAATCTTTTAAGGATCATTCTAGAACCCAAAACACAAGTGGGATAAGCCTATAAATAAATATGAAAAATCTAAGGGCTTATACAAACTACAGTCTAACACCGCTATCTTCGCCAAACATACCAGAAGCGCTAAATAAAATGTTCAGGATTGCTTATTTTTGTACTAACTTTGTTATCTAGTTAGAGTTAAAGAAGAAAATGAAAAACAATAAAAAGAAAACATAAGAGGTTGTGTTATCGAATAGTACTTAAAGAGAAAAAGAAAATAAAATGAAATAAAAGTTAATGCGAATTTGTTAATTTTTAAAATAAAATGTTTCCTCCCATTTTCAAAAGAAAAATGTTAACTAAGAGCACGGGGTATGGTAACGCCGTGCTCGGCGTTGAGCCTACGTGGCTCCGCCGTTGGTGGCATTACCACACCCCACCTCTGCGTTGGCCAACGGCGTTGGGCACGACGTCAAGCCACCAACGCGCGTTGCAATTTCTTTTTTGCGTTTTTATAGTTTAGTGGTGTGTGTGTTGACTGTATGTGTTGATTGTGTGTGTTGACTGCGTGTTTTAGTGTGTGTTTTTGAGTGGAATGGATAAAGGAAGAAGAAGACACAATTTTTTCAATTTAGTCCTTGTGGTTTTTCTTTTATTTCTTTTTGACTTGTTGCTTTTATAAGTAAAAAAAATTTATTTTAATTTGATAATTGAAAATAGTTTATTTCAAAAATTAGGAAAAAAGAAATATTGGTGGGTCCAAAAAAGTGGTGTTTGGGTATGTTTGGCGTGATGGGCTGGAGCTGAGGCTGGGGCTTGTGTCGGGGCTGAGGCTTATTATTGTAAAATTACTAAAAAGGACATAATTATATAAATTTTTGATATATGTTAGATATTTTTAGAGGTATATAAGTAATTTTGGTTCATAAGCCCCAAGCTAAAGTTTTTAGCCCCCTTTAGGCTTTATGGGGATGGGCTTATAGAGGCTTATGACTTCATAAACGGGGCTTATTTTATAAGGCAGCTTATTTTAAAAGCCCAAGCCCCAATAAGCCCCTATAAGCCTGTATCCAAACACACCTTTTATGGTGTTATGATTACCTGAGTTTTTTTGGGTGTTGGTATTATGGTTTTAAAGCTGATGATGAAACTTTTTTTAATAACAAAATTCTTCAAAAAAAAAAAAAATCACCAGAAAAGATATTTTATAGATATTTATATGAATACCAGCAAACAAAACTATCTGCAATTCTGTGACACACACAACACACACTAATTACACCTTCACAAAACACACAGTTGAATTGAAAACCAATGGGCACAGCTCCACCAACCACCACCGGCCCAGACACCGCCGCCGTAGCTTC
>BQNB010123461.1:0-19299 GCA_026074375.1 Tanacetum coccineum
ATATATAGGGATGAGTTCTAGAAAAAAACATCATCTCAGTATAAAACCTAGAAAACTAAACTACATGGTAGATCTTGTAAACATTTAAACTTTAAGGTAAACATTAAAAAAAATTATTTAATTATATGTAATTATATAATTCAATACACATTTTTTAAATATTAAAAAAATTAAATTTAAAAAAAATTCGAATTTTTTTTCAAAAAATGTTTTTTTCGAAAAAAAATCAAAAATTTTTCTTTTCTTGAAATTTTCTTTTCAAAAAAAATTGATATTTTTAAAGTTCGAAAAAAGGTTCGAAATTTTGAAAAAAAGTTCAAAAATTCGGAAAAAAAATTCGAAATTTTGAAATTTTTTTTCAAAAATTGGAAAACAAGTTCGAAAATATGAAAAAAAGTTCGAAACATACGAAATTTTTTTTTTCAGAAAAAAAATCGATCTTTTTTAAAATTTGAAAAAAAATCGATATTTTTTTTGAAAATTTGAAAAAAAGTTCGATAATTAGAAAAAAAGTTGGAGATTTTGAAAAATAGTTCGAAAATTTTAAAAAAAGTTCGAAAATGTTAAACAATTTGAAAAAAATTCAAAATTTTGAAAAAAAGTTCGAAATTTTGAAAAAAGAGTTCAAAAATTTGAAAAAAAAGATTGAAAATTTGAAAAAAATTCGAAAATATGAAAAAAGTTTGAGTATTTGAAAAAAGTTCTAAAATTTTTAAAAAGGTTCGAAAATTAAAAAAAAATTCAAAAATTTGAAAAAAGTTTGAATATTTGAAAAAAAATTCGAAAATATGAAAAAAAAGTTCGAGTATTTGAAAAAAAATTCGGATATTTGAAAAAAGGTCCGAAAATTTGAAATATAGTTCGAAAATTTGAAAAAAGTTCTTTAATTTGAAAAAGAGTTTGAAATTTTGAAAAAAAGTTCAAAATTTTAAAAAAAAGTTCGTATTTTTTAAAAAAAGTTCGAAAATTTGAAAAAAAGTTCAAAAATTTGAAAAATAAGTTCGAAAATATGAAAAAAAGTTCTCAAAATTAAAAAAAGTTCGAAAATTTGAAAAACACTTCGAATTAAAAAAAAATCGAAAATTTGAAAAAAAAATGATTTTTTTGAAAATTTAAAAACAAATCAAACTTTTTTTCAAAATATGTGTTGCGGCATCTCTTAGTATGATAAGAGCATTATGTTAAGTTATGGCATTTGTTTGTTTTGTTTAGTGAATCCATTTATATGAACAGTAGGGCATCATTGTGTATGTTTCATCCAAAATATGTGTTAAGACATCTGTTAGTATGATAAGAGCATCATGTTAAGATAAGGAATATGTTTGTTTTGTTTAGTGCATCTATTTGTATGAACATTAGGGCATCATTGTGTACGTTTAGGGCATGTATTTGTATGTTTAGGGGGTAAAGTGTAATCAGAGTCAGTTATCGATTATTGTTATGATATGGGCATCTGTTAGTATGATTAGGGCATCAAATAAATTGTTATAATGTTTGTTTTATATAATTAGTGCATCTAAAATATTTATTACGACATCTCTTAGTATGATAAGAGCATCATTTTAAGTTAGGGCATCTGTTCGTTTTGTTTAGGGCATCCAATTGTATGAACATTAGGGCATCAATATGTATGTTTAAGGCATCTATTTGTATGTTTAGGGTAATGTGTAATCATAATCGTTTATCGCTTATTGTTATGATAAGGGCATCTGTTAGTATAATTAGAGCATCACACGAATTGTTACAACGTTTGTATGTATAATTAGTGCATCCAAAATATGTGTTACGACATCTCTTAGTATGATAAGAGCATCATGTTAAGTTATGGCATCTGTTTGTTTTTTTAGTGCATCCATTTGTATGAACATTAGGGCATCATTGTGTATGGTGCATTTATAATATGTGTTAAGGAATCTCTTATTATGATAAGAGCATAATGTTAAGATAGGGCATATGTTTGTTTTATTTAGTGCATTCATTTGTATGAATATTAGGGCATAATTGTGTACGTTTAGGGCATTTATTTGTATGTTTAGGGGTAACGTGTAATCGGAATCAGTTATCGATTATTTTTATGATAATTGCATCTGTTAGTGTGATTAGGGCATCAAACGAATTGTTACAATGTTTTCATCACTTTGTTTTTCAAAATGGATAACCTCATCTAATTTGGTTTTTGGGTTTTGTTCAATGGGTTGAAAAACACCGTTAGTAATAACATGCCAAAGATCAAGATCTTTTGATTTAACATATGTTTCGAATCTATTTTTCCAATAAATAAAACTATCACTTTTAAAAAGTGGTGGTCTTTGCATGGATTGCCCTTTTAAATATTTGTCGGAATCCATAGATCGATCCAAGCTTTAAAATATAGTATATTTTAAAAGTCTTGAGTAACCTGGATCTGATACCAATTGTGGAAACTAGAGGGGGTTGAATAGTTTACCGGTTCGTTTTACGTTTTAAAAGTTTGCTTTCAAAATACTTAGATTCGAGTTGTATGTTCAACTAATCAACAATGTGAATCAACAATGTAAATATCTAAACTAATACTAAATGACAATGACAACAATATAAAGAGATAAGAAAAGGAACAATCAAACCAAAAAGCCAAAATGTATAGTGGTTCGGCTATGAAGCTCTTCTTCGCCCTACTCTACTCCCCGGGTATCCTACTCGAGATTTCACTATGTCAACAAGCTCCCTTTAGGAGGAGAAAACCGTTAACACGTCGCTTACGTTATTTTCCGACACTAAGCTAAATGTCGAGTCCTAATCTTAGCTAGAACCAATCTACCACTTCACAAGCACTACACAATCACAGGATCTACACTATCGGATTTACACACAATCCGAATCATACAATTTTACAATATAATTACAATAGAGATTTGATACTTAGAAGAAGAGAGGAGAGATCACTAAATAATAATTCGTTTCTTCTTTCCGAATACGAATGTTCTTCTCTTGCACTTGATATAGATGAGAAGAAGAGATTGGATCACTTGAAACAAGATCAAACAATGTTAGTGATCTAGAAATTTAGTGAGAGAAAGAAGGTTTTTAGAAAGAGAAAGAAGACTGGAAAAATTCGTGCAAAAAGGTGTGTTTTTCTGCCAGAAATAGTGCAATATTTATAGACAGGATTTCCAACAGCTAGCTGGCGGCGGTCCTAGATATATCTGGGGGCCGACCATACCTATAAGGGGGCCGTCACTAGACATTGCTCTTGTTTTTTGTTGTTTGTGGGGATATGTTGTATTAGTATAAAGCTTCCCATGTTTTGGAGGACAAAAATCAGATTCAAATCTATTACTAAATAAAACATTTTCTTTTATTAAAAAATAAAGAAAAAAGTATTATTTATTTGTAGAAATACTTGTGAAAAGAAAATGGTTAAGAAATGAACGATTTTCTTGATCAGTAATGGATGCATAATGATTTTATTTGACAACCTAAGTGATCACTACTCTTAGAAATGAATTGTTACGATGTAATAAGTGTAAACGTTTATTTTTAATCGTAATTATTTTTACATTTTGTTATTAGCAAACTGTGAGAGGTCAAAAATATAAATTAACCTTTTTAGACATTATTTGTATTAACAATCTCCTCCTTTTTTAAATGAGTGACAAAATATAAATACTCAATTTTTGTATAAAATTAAATTTGTCAAATTTATTTAATGATTTCATGTTCCATTTCTCCCCTTTTGTCGAATTCAAAAAAGGATGAACGTCGAATTGTTTGTAGAAAGAAAAGAAGTCGATGAATCAAAGACTCCCTTGATGTAGGCTCCCCGTCGTTGGGGCACCTAGGGAATCGATCTTACAAAAGTTATGGTTTGCTAACAAAACCAAGGTTAGAAGTTACAATGGAAAAAAAAAAAAATGGGGAAAAAAAAAAAAAAAAAAAAGTATCAAATCCCAACTAGACATATAGCATTCATGCAAGTTAAATCATAAAGTAGTTTCATTCATTACTTAAGAAACTCATACAAGAAACATACTACATGCAAGGAAAATAGAACTAAGTTTAACAAAGAAACATTCATTTATAAATTACACCACCAATCTAACATAACGAAATAGGTAGATAAATTGACGACATAAAATCCTAGATGATCCTTGATTCATAGGAAATGACTTTGGGCAAAAAGGTTAGGGCGACCAATTATGAGGTGATATGACCTAGTTTTTAAGGGTGAGGTAGAGAGAGTGAAGTCATGGTAGAAGTAAGAAGATACTCAATGTGAGCAAACATTAGGTTCATCTTATCCCTAAGAGAAAAGATAAGATTGCGGTTGTGAAAACAACAAAGACAAGTTGACCCATGATAGTCATGATAGTTGAAGTAAATGGGGTGACCCATGAGAGGTGGTTGAGGTTGTGGTTGTGGTGAAGGTGGTGATGGGGTATCAAGAATGTGATCAAGAGGGGTGATTGGTGACAAGGAAAGAGTTATGTCCAAGGAGGGATGACTTTGGAGTGGAAGTGGATGTGAGGGTCTTGGAGGTGCATCCATGACATTTCAAGAAAAGGATTGGATGGTTGAGGAGAGGGTGTGTCATTAGAAGTAGGAGGTGAGGATTGCGGTTTTGATTCAAATGAGGAAGAGGTAGTGCCAAAGGTAGATGATGTATCTTTGGTAGATAGAGTTTTTGATGGTGCATTTGGTGGAGAAGGAGAAGAGGATGTTGTTATGGGAGAAGGTGTGGTGGTGATATCTTCACCACAAGAAATGTTAATAAATAGCTGTTTAGGTGGGATTATGGTTAGTTTGATTTTCTTGGAAGGGTTAGAGGAGGAAGCTTGAGTGGAATCCATGGTAGGAGGGTTTGAAGAAGATTAAGATGATAAGAAAAGTGGGAAAGATAGCTTATTTAATTAAGAACATAGGATTGAAGAAGTAAAGTATGAGGATTAAGAAAGTAGATTCCAAAAGTGGTTTAGCAAAATGCAGAAAGTATAACTGTGTCTAGTGGAGAGGATAGTCAACTACATAAAAAACCAGGTAGTCACAGTAAAATTCCCATGACTCTGATGCATGTCCCATAATTATATGGCGAACCCAAATATATTTGGGGGCCGCCCGATATATATGGGGGCCGTTTTCTGGAGGAGTAGAATTTTTCTAGTTTTTCAAATTTTTGTAAAACAAGTTCAAAAAAAAATTCCTAATGTCACCACTTTGCAATCAATCCTATTTCACCATTAATCATCTAATACCTAATAATCAAATTCATAAAACTAAATATCCTAAATTCTATTAAATAAGCACATATAGGTATATTAACTAAGAGATAATCATGCATAATATCATGTAAGTAACCATAATGTATCAAGGTGCATGCAAGCAAGGGTTTAGGATGATAAAATGGAATGATCATCCAAGGCAAGTTATGTTGCCTGTACTACGTACTAAGTTACTACTAAATAGCATGAGTTTAAGTACCTAAGCATAAAAAATTGTAAAATATAAATTATTGTCATATACAAAATTTCAAAAATTGCTTACTTCTTCTTTATGTTTTTACACAAGTTTATGAGGCCTTTCCCGATTAACCTTAATCCACCACGATGCTCATCTCGTAACTAAACTTGACGGTTGATGATTTCAATTTGGCAGGTGTAAAATGGTTCCATGTTAGGGTCAATGTTTGGTGGGTTTTGAAATACTTGAGGAACCGTATTTGTTAATGAATTAACAAAACGAGTAGGGGAAGGAGTGCTTGCACGCGAGGTCCCTTCTTCATTTACATCATCATCATCATCATCGTTGAGATGAGAGGAGGATGGTTGATCAAAGGCAGAGGAAGAAGAAGTGGAGTAATGACCTCTTCTTGTGCCACAATCCTTTCTAGTCTTTCGCTCTTGTTAAGCGGTAAGAGGATTCATGACACGATCGTACAAGACATAAAATCATTGGACCACTCAGACTCTCACTCATGACGAATTTAAACAAACGGGTTAATAACATACCATAGGGTAAAATTAACCTAGCTTGTTTAGTGACCCACTCCATTCGTTTTGCCATATAATAGGCGAGGTTGAACTTTTCGGATCTTGCAATACAATAGAGCATGTAACAAAGACACGTTTAAACATGGTCTCGATTACCTCCTAAACAAATGACGTTTTAACGAATGATATCAACCCCAAGGTTTTTAATTAGGTTTGAATGTTCGCGGGTTTAAAATTTCAGGTTTTATCTACACCTGTCAGTAACTTGACCTTGTCGAGGAACTTGAATAAGAGACTGATGACATTTTGGAGAGGGAGGAGTGGTTTTATAATGACTTACTTGGAGCACCTTATTGTCAATATCCGAGTAACCACAAGTCGGTGTATGACACCTGACCTTTGAAAGGGATTTTTGGCCGAATTCCTCGAGAGTGAGAGAGAATGGCTTACTTTGTATTACAAAGTTGACCACAAAATGACCCTCGAAGTTATAGTCAAACGTGAGTTGACTATAAAACTCGAGAACAAAACGAGAAACAATTTGTTCGTTTATGTTCAACAAACAATCAAAACCAATTAATCCAAACTTAGCACGGATATGACTCATGTTTTCAAAATTTTGACTTACATCCCTACCCTCATGAAAGTGTCATTTTTCAAGTACTACAAAAGTGTTTTGTAGTGGTTGTTCGAATTCATTTGATATGAGTGGAATGTAGTTACATGTATTTTGGTGATCTAATCTAGTGATTCGAGGCATTGTCACCTAAAATGAAAGACAAAAATATAGTCATGTTTTATAGTCATTTACTTGTAGCATTTTATTCACATTATTTCTATTGTGTGCCTAAATATGACAAATGTGGAGTAACGATTAACTCGACCTAAAAATAAAATCCTAAGAGTTAACCCAAACGCTCCTTAATTTGATTTTGCTCATCTAAACATGTCGAGAATTACATATGAATTCCAAACATGTTGAGAATTACATATGAATTATGTATCTCGAATTTTGTTCATGAGATCATTATGCATGTGTTTAAAAACGTTTTTAAGTTGTATTAACAATGCATAACAACAATTTTATTATGTTCCTAACGTGAGTGTTTTGAAAATAAAATTGGGGTTTTGGTTCGAAATTAATTTTTTGACAAACTCACTAGTGTATGTAAATCCTATGTCTAAGGGAAGCATATTAGTTACAGTTGGTGTACATTATATCTTAGTAGTCCTAATTGTACAAAATGAAAAAAAATGGAAAATCCCCAATTTCAATTTTTGTGTTCATCATGAACCCTAGACTCAAATTGAAAGAAAATAGATAAAGGATTTATGAATTAATGATCTTTAGGAAGTTAGGAATGATTAATATGTTGATTTGATCTCATTAGTGTTTTTGTGTTATTTAAGTTTTAGTGGTTTTTGTGTTTCGTGTTCGTCCACCGGCAGGAAGAGGGGGTGTTTGGGTTAAGTTTAGAAAACTTCTGACAATGTGAAATAATGTGTCTGCTGGTGGCGTCCCATATCGATCAGGAAAAAAAAGGGCGCCGAAAAGGGTTTGGCGCCAGCTGTATACAGTTTTTGGATTTTTAAATCTTGACACGAATTTTCGAGGAAAAGTGACTAATTAATTTGCATTTCACGAATTAAAAATATTTAACAAGCTTCAGATGAAGTTGTTAAATTGTCATGACACGCAATGGAACGCGGACTAGAATCGAGACTAGAAGAAGGAGAAGCGGACTAACACGATTTATGGAATGTGTTCCATCATTCCTAAACTAAGGCGAAGATAATTAAACATCATGTTTTAAGGTTTCATAAAATTCGGTGATATTGTCGCGACGCACTTTTTCGATTGAAATATGTCCTTTCTGACATATCACGAAGAAAGTGGTGACGTATTTCGATGTGTTTAGTCCGAGAGTGCTGCACCGGGTTTTTGCTAAGGTCAATCACGCCTTTATTGTCGCAAATGATCGGGACGTCGTCGAGTTGAACGTCGTAGTCGATAGGAGCTTGTTTCATCCATAGTGCTTGTTGACATGCCTTTCCGGCGCTTACGTATTCGGCTTCGGTAGTGGATATAGCAAGAGCAGTTTGTTCTTCAAACTAAGATGTCAACAACAACCTAACAACTACAAATACCGCTAGTGTTCTTCGGTCCACTCCGCTCCGCATGAATCATAAGTCGGCATATACTACGGTTTCTATGTCGTCACCCCGTAGGATACCATAATCCTAAGTGCGTAGTTCCTTTAATGTATCAGAAGATACGCTTAACTGCTTCAAGATGAGAGGTTTTGGGAGCCTCTTGGAAGCGGGCACAAAGGAAGACACTAAACATGATATCGGGCCTACTTGTCATTAGGTATAATAGACTACCCATCATGCCTCGACACTTGGTACTATCTACCGACTCACACTCTTCGTCTTTCGTGAGTTTTAGGTGTCGAGGACATGGGGGTTTTTCAGTGTTTTAGAATCTTCTAAGCTAAATTTCGTAAGCATTTCTTTAATATACTTTGAGTGATTAAAGAAGATACATCTTCCTTTTGTTTTATTGTAATCAAGGAAGAAGTTGAGTTAACCCATCCATGCTCAAGCCGAATATAACTCCGTCATGAAGATTTGGCAAATTCATACACATGTCCTTGACAAGTCAAGCCAAAGTATAATGTCGTCGACATATACGTGAGTCGATGATGAGGTTTGAACTTTTATTCTTGGTAAAAAGTGTGTTATCTACCATTCCCATTTTGTATTCATGTTTAATAAGAAAAGCTTTTAATCTATCATACCAAGCTTTGGGTGCTTGTTTAAGACTGTATAAAGCTTTCTTAAGTTTATAAACATGATCCGGTTTTTCAAAGTTAATGAATCCTTGATAATGCCCAAATTATACATGTTTTCTATGGCGTTATTTGTATATATTTTATCATTTCTCGTGAACTTTTGATACTTAATAGCCTAAAATTGCTTGCAGGTTCACTTGAAGACATCCCGAGGTTAGATACATCAAAATCAAATACTTACACGATAAAGAACACATCATTCAAGAGAAGATCAACAATCAAGCCCAAAGTGCCAAAAGTGCGCCGCACTTACCATTTGTGTGTCGCACTTACCTTCAAGTCAAAGACAGTCAAATTCGCATTAACTCAACAAGTACGCCACATAATTTCCTTTGTGTGCCGCACTTCCCATCTGATATGAAGAATTTATGAAGACTTTAATGCTACTGCATTTACACCCTAAGTACGCCGCACATATTCTCTTGTGCGCCGCACTTACTCAATAAACATTTAATACTTATGCATTTAATCACCAAGTGCGTCGTATAATCTTTTGTGTGCGTCGCACTTTCATGCGAATTTCAGCCTATAAATAGAGCCTCAAAATCTCTCATTTGGATATATCATCACAAAAAAAACCATCTCTCACACAAACATCCATTCTTCATCATTCCACTCAAACTCTTTCTCCAAGAATAAACACCATATCTTTTGGAGATTCAAGATCAAAGAACCAAGAACGAGGAAGAATATCATACTAGTATACGCAATATAATGAAGTATTCTATTGAATCTCCAAAAGCATGTTATGTTAGATCTCCTTAGCCATGAGAGGCTAAATCTATCGTGACTACTCGGTGATGTTATGATAATGAATAAGTGTTTGGTATGATCATGATCTCTTTAATCTCAAGCTTATGTTTCAATCCTATTATATCTTATCTTGTCCATCTTTGCTTATCAACTTAAATTATATAATCATTTTGGTATAGGTCAAGAGACCCGTTATGATCTATATGGTTTTAAAGATTTGTCCATGGTCTTTATCGTTTGTGCTAAGAAATCCACTTTCGTAAATTGATAAACAAATAAGCTTTGATATACTAGTAATTGGATTATTTGAGTGACACATTTGGTCTAGTTAACTAAATATAAGTCTTGAGTTAATTAAGTTAGTTTGTGAAAATGTTTTTTGACGAGAAAATCCTTTTATATATTAAAGGTCTCACCTCCGAGGTCCTAATCTTTCCAACAACTTTTATAATTTATTTTTCAACTATCTGAGTAGTCATCTTTATTATCATTGGTAAAACAAAAAGTTATTTTTAAATTAAAGTTTATTTTCTTTCTAATTATCTAAACACTACTCAAATCCCTGTGGACGACCTGGTCTTACCTAAAAATATTATACTACATACGTGGGTTATACTTTTACCCGGTTTTGCCCGAAATAAAAGTAGTATTTTCACGCATTATAAATTTAAAGCTATTTGAAACACATCATAGTTTTTTTTGGCGCCGCTTGCCGGGGATTTTTAAAGCTTTAGTAAATCAACCCTGGAAAAATCACTTTAACTCCCCCTCTTTTTCAAAAATCACCGTACAGTTTTCTGGAAAACTGACCCAAAAAATTTCTCTCTTGGATGCATACACGTGCTTCCAACTCTGAACTTGTTAAACCTTTACCTGAACCTGAACGTACTCTGAATCGAAGACTTCGTCGACAAAACAGGAGAGTTCTATACGATCAAAGAAACAATCTACCACAACACCCAAGAATTGTCTACCTGCAAATTCTTAACATCAATTACTTTCGTCACTTTCTTGATATTCTTCGAAATTACGATCCAATGGATGATGAACCCATGTTGGCTGACGACCGTGTTGTTCGGTTCCACAATCACTATTCCCGAAACCGTAAACGTATTTGCTATTAAAGGTAACCACTTGACTCTTGTTAAATGAAACCAATTTGATGGTAGAGCCAAAACCAATCCTCATAAACACATTCATGAATTCCTCAGAATCCGCGATATGTTTAAATACAGAGATACTAAAAATGAAGTTGTCCGCCTAATGATGTTTCCTCTATCACTCACTGGAGAAGCAAATACATGGTTGAACGAACTCAACGAAGGAACTATTGAAACGTGGGATGAACTTTGAAACTGATTTCATTAGCCAATTCTTTCCCCCAGCTCTTTTTGACTGACTCCTCAGAGAAATCCGTGCCTTTTCTCAACATGAAAATGAATCTCTGGCCGATGCTTGGCTTCGTATGAAAGAAATGCTCTAAAACTGCCATGGTCATAATTTGTCCAAAGGTAATATTATCAAAATCTTCTATCATGGTCTCAACGAAATAACCCAAAAAGTTCTGAATGCCGCAGCTGGTGGTATTTTCCTCTATATTAGGCCAAATCAAGCTTATCAGCTTCTCGAAGATAAAGTCTTACTCAAGCTCAATTGGGCTAAAAATCAAAAGACCAAATCATCTCTAAAGAAAACTGTTGCTTTCACCGATGAAGGTAGCAGTAATACCGATACTGACAAAATTATGGCCCGAATGGATGCCATGACCATGAAAATGGATGCTCAGTACAAAGAACTCCAAACTCGTGCTAAAACTCCCGATCTTGACGATGATGACATACCCCTGTCCCATGCAGAAGAAGCCAAATTCATGCAAACTTTCTGTAAGACTCGTTTTTACAATGATTACCGTGACTGAGACTCGAATCGCGATAATTGGCGTTCAAGCGGACGGAATAATTATAATCAAGACAACTACCGATCAAACACTGATGATAAACCGTACGATCTTCAGAAACAATTCAACGATTTCATGAAGTCTCAGCAATCAACCAATGCCTTTGTCAAAGTAACATTCATGGACCTCAAAACTCAACTCGAAACAGTAGCCAAAAATCATCAAGCTTCAATCCAGAATCTTGAGACCAAGTTCGACAGACTTGCTGACAAGCAATCTGGTCGACCTTCTGGATCTCTTCCAAGTAACACTCAACCAAACACACGAGGTAGCAAAGCTTACCATCCGTCGCAAGCTCGTAATGAGCATGTGAATGCCGTATTCACAAGAAGTGATAAATCTTACAATCCACCAGAAAACCCAAATGAAGAACAAAACAAAACCAGAAACCCTATCAACTTCGATAGCGATGATGAAGACGATGAACCTACACCACAACCAAAGATTCAAACCCAGAAAAAAGAAACACCATTACCCAAACCATACAAACCAAAGATTCCATATCCTCAACGCCTAAGAAAAGAAAAAATGGAAGCCCAATACGGAAAATTCCTCGACATGATCCGCGTCGTTCGAATCAACGTACCTCTTGTCGACGTCTTAGCCGGAATGCCTAACTATGGAAAATTTCTCAAAGAACTCATAAGAAACAAGCATAAAATTAAACAAATTTATGCCGCTTTCCTTAGTGATGAAAGTTCAGCGATGATCCAGAATAAAGTTCCACCAAAACTTAGAGACCCCGGAAGTTTCCTTATTCCTTGTAATTTCAACAAAACCTTTTCCTGCAATGCTTTAACCGATCTTGGTGCTAGCATTAACCTTATGCCATATTCCTTAACGGGGGGAGACTATAAAACCCCGTGTTTTAGGGCCATTTACGATGTCAATAAATTCACTATGTATTTTTATTGTACGCGTTTGCTTTTAAATCGTAATCGTTAAGTTAAATCGCGTAAGCTAGAAATTATCGTTCAATGTAAACGGGCATCAAATAATTAAATGTTTACATCAAGAAAGTGTTAATTAATTATTTTGAGGATAATTATTAACTTTGTTCATTTTATTTTTATTGGTTACGTAAAATGTTTACGTAGTTAAATCGCGTAAACTAAAAAAAATCAACAATCAACGTAAACGGGCACCAAACAAATTAAAATTTACGTCAAGCAAGCATTATATTATATTTACGAAAGTAATAATCAACTTTTTGTATTTTATTTGTATTGTTTACGTTTCATAATTAAATACATTTAGGCATACCCGAAAGCACTAATACCTATCTATACCCAACCAAATACCCACAATTATACCCAATATCCAAAAATTATATATTTCAACATATATATATATACATACATATCCGGTTCTATATGAAAGAAAACATAAAGATATTTAGTTTTGACTTTGTAATATAACATGTGTTGTAAAGACTTTCAAGCAAACTTCCTTACATTACCAACTAGTTCTTACACCAAGCTATCACCCATACCAATCCCTTACAACTCCATTCCCCCCTATGAGTTTCTTACACATTGGTCAATTCATTTCCTAACCATGGTTAAGTTAAATTGACCCTAACTAGTTACATCTTGTTATAAAAGGCCTTCAATTCCAAGAATACTTCACACACTTTACTTGCTAGCAAAATAACTCACAAAAACCCTCTCTAGGCATCCCTAGCCCACGGCTCAAAACCAAAACCCATATACATTTTTAGTTTTTGATTTTATAAGTATTCCAAGCGTTCAAGGTTCATTGTTAGGCATATCTAAGTTGTATTAGAAGCTTGGTTTAGTATTTAAAAGGGGTAATCAAGAAAGTTCAAGATTTGGGTTTTTTGGAAAATTAGGGTTTTCTAGTCTTGGAAGCTTGGGTTTTGATTCTAAACTAGGGTTTAGAACTTGTTTCTCTTCATCATACATCATCTTAAGGTCATCTAAAAACCCTACACTCTTTACATTTATGATTTATGTGTATATAATGTTTATATAGTAAATCACCATCTAGGAAACATATTAACAAGTAAAATGGATTTTTACTCTTGATCATGGTTTGATATACTTTTTCATATGTTATATTGATGTTAAATACATGTTGGAATGAAAGTATAAACATTATACAAGTGTTGGTTAATTTATAAAAAGTATATATAAATTAATGGTTTAAAAGTTTACTTATTAAGTTTATAAGTAAAAGAAATGCAAGGACATGTTATTCTTGGACAAGATCATTGGACAAATGTTAGAGGACTATAAATATACACAAGTTAGTGTATTAATCATGAGAAAAGACTTGGAATGATTTATTGGACATAAAACAAGTTTATATAATTAAATACATATGTTATCAAAAGTTTCTGTTTTAAATTCAAAAATAAAGTATTTATTTTATATTTTATTAAAATACTACATGTTACAAGGATCGTAGGCATATAAGGAACTCGAAAAACCGAGCTATAACGAAGAAGTTATGCTATTTGCAAGTTTACGATAATTAAATATATAAAAAGTGTTTTTATAAAAGTAATTTTATAAAAATAGGTTACTGTTCACATCAGAAACTTTTTGTAAAATATCTTACTTAGATAGGACTTTTAATTACGAAGACGTGCTCGAAAGAATCACTAAAATCGGAGTTAAAAAGAATAAGATATGACTTTTACGAGATTTTGAAAAATAATTTTATAAATAATCATGAACAGTAAAAACTACTGTTCACCAGTGGGTTAAAAATATTAAAATGTAATATTTTGATACATCTTCTTAATACGAAAGCGTGGACATAAATAACGTACAAAATAGACTTAAAACGAGAAAGATACACACTATTTTATACGTGTGCACTATTTGCTGCATGAATAGAGTTGGTTCGTTTTTAATAAAAAAAATTGCGAAACATTTTAGAATCACTTAAATAATATTTGTACATGTTTTAAACTTTATAAATATTATTTTACAAAGGCGATTGAACTATTTATACGATTATACGAGTACAAATACATGGTTATTATTTATCAAACGCGATTCAAATATTATTTCACATATACAATTAGATGGTGATGCAGCTATATAGAATTATATATCTTATTAGTTATTTAAATTATTTAGTACTCATACGACCTATAATTAATTAGGTTACATTCGGACATTTACATGACGCATTTCATTCAGTGATTTACATTGTTGATTCATTCACTCAAGGTGAGTTTATAGCCCCTCTTTCACTTATTTACATTTATTTTACAAATCTCGGGGGAGAATACATGCTTGTTACAACTTGTTTACATATTCATTTACAATCTCTTTTGCATACTCTTATACATACTTGATACATACTTGATTTTGACTTTTGATCTTTTATTGTCACATAAAAACGATTATCGTGTAACCGGTAATATTTCAGAACATATTTAAATAATAAATCATATTTATTATTACACACCTCACGTACAAATTTATTTTTAAATTTATTTGACTTGAAAACGAGGAGATGGATTTTATTCCTAGGTTGACTATCAAAAACGACTCGCCAAAGTGAGTTATTAATTTTGGGGTATACTAGCGTTTGTCATAAAATGACATTCCGGACAACTTTTCAGTTTTACCCGAGAGCCGAAAACGAGCAGAAAATGATTAAAATATCATCACAAGGTTTTGAAAACTTCACACAGCGCGTACCGACACAAAAATAATTAAATTTATATTTAATTATCACAATTTATTTAATAAAAATATTAAATAAAATCATTTAACATTTTATTCAAAAGCGTTTGTTGATAACACGAATATTCGAGTTAAAATTTATTTCATTTTCGGTCAAGGCATAACCGGATTATCAAATAAATAACAAATATTTTTATAAATGTTATAAAAATATTTATGAAATACTATCAAGTAAATACTCATTTTTATAGGAAAAATGATTCGGAAAACAATGGCGCAAGTTTCGTGTTTTGAATCATCCGATAAGTGGCTCAAACGAGTCCCGAACCATTAATTAACAAAAATTACACGTTTGGTCCCTGTGGTAATATTTACAAAGTTCACCCTATATTATTTAACACTTGTCACATTACTTAAAAGTTTTACTATAAATAAAAAGTTATAACTTTTACATTTCATTTTTTTAACAAAACACACACACAAACCCTAAATTCTCTCCCTCCCCTCTCTCCACCGGAAAAACAATCCGGCCACCACAGCAGCCGCCGGAAAAGATTCCGGTCATCTTCTCCGGCCAACATTCCGGCTAACCACCGACCACCACCGCAGCCGCCATACTTTCCGGCGAATATTCCGGCGCCACCACCATCTCCGGCCAAAATTCCGGCCGAGCTCCAAAACACTCCCCGCCACCCGATCTACTCGATCCACTAGTCCACGCACCGCCACGCGCCCTCTCCATTACCAACACCACGCTGCCGCCACCATCAGCCGCCACGTCACCACCTCCACCACCTTATTCGAACATCACAGCCACCCCACCACCACCGAGAGGGTGCGTTCGATTGTGGCTGCACCAAGGGTGCGTTTGATTTGTAAAATAAGCCTAAAAGAGTGCGTTGGGTTCGGGTCAGCCACCACCATAGGGTGGGTTTAGGTGGCAGCCACCCAAATAGGGTGCGTTGGTTTGTGGTTCTTAGCCGCACCAACGTAGGGTGCGTTTTGCTTTTGATAAAACCCACCAAATGGGTGCGTTGGGTTTAAGAATAGCACCACAAGTGTTTTTGGTTTGTCTTAGCACTGAAAGGGGTGTGTTGTGGGTTAACAGAAACACCACGAAGGGTGTTTGTTTCGGTGGTTCAGCAGCAGCCCGTAAAGGGTATGTTTGGTTGGCTGCATGACAGCGAGTAAGGTGCGTTTGGTTGTTAGAACACCACAAGGGTGCGTTGGTTTAGTAGAAAAAGCGAATAGGGTATGTTTGGTTTAGGTTATATCAGCAGTAGGGGTGTTTGGTTGGCTGTGTAACAGCCAAGGAGTGTTTGTTTTGTGGCTAACACCACTATAGGGTGCGTTTTGGTCTGGGTTTAACAACATATGCTGTGTTTGGTTTAGTTTAAATCAAATAGGGTGCGTTTGGTTGTTGTTTTAACAGATTATGGTGCGTATGGGATAACAGAAATACACCAAGGGGTGTGTTTGGGACAGCAGGAAACCGTAAGGATTATGTTTGGGTGAGCAGAAAACCGTAAGGGTCGTGTTTGGGTTAATACAAATCGGCTAATAAATATAACATAAAATTTTATATAATAAAAACTGGATTAAATGGTGGTTAAAATGGTTAAATAAATATACTACTTATTATATTGTTTCCTATTTGATCTCGTTTATATATATATATATATATTCGAAACATGCGGGTTGTTTGAAAAGTGGAAAAACATTAGATTTTATAAATATGGGAAACGTTATATAAACGGAAAGGTCATGACGAAATTTATATAAATTTCTATATTTAGTAATGTTTTACTAAAACTTCTATTATTTTAGAAACCCGGTAAAAGGGTCTAAGTTATATTTTAAAGATATATTAAATTATAACTATACAATAACCCGACAACAAACGAAAACTAAAATTTTACAAATGAGACAACAATTTTAGCTACGATCCGTCAATAAGACGTCAGATTAATTTATAAAATATTATTTTATAAATTTCTGACTAGAAGGTAAAATCATAACTTTTGTAAAAGCTTTACAAACATCGTTTGTTTAATTCATAACTTTAAGACGTGTGACTACTTTTATGCAAGGAATTTTTATTAATTAAATTGGTGTCGAAATATTATGTTTTAATTATTTTCTCGCGTTTCTTATATAATACTTGCAAAGTATTATATACTTCATATTCATCTTTGGATTGTTTGTCTTTATTATATAATTCACGGCATGAATTATATAATTTTATTTTTCTTAGGTAATATATACAGAATATATTACATACTTTGCGTTCACTTTTCAGTTTATTTATTTAACCAACCACCAAACTATTACAACTTTAAATCTAAATCTTTATCAACGTGTCGCGTTGACGAAACCATTCATAGGGAAACCCAAATACATTATTCTAGGCTAGTGGGACTTAGCAGTTAAGTTAAGCTGCAACTTCTTGGTCGAGCCGTTCCAGTTTCCGTTTTGTCTTGTACTCAATGTGTACATTCCCGCCAATCGTTCTTCAACATCAATGTGAGTTTGAGCCCCCCGTATTTACTTGTTTTCATATACTTTAAAACTTTTGGGGTGAGAACATGCTTGTGGCAAAATTGTTTGCAAGTTTAATTACATGGTCGATTACATATGTGTTTACATGAATGTTTACAAACTCATTTACATATCTCGCGATGAGATACATCACAAGTTTTCACTTATGGATACTACAACTTTCATTGTGCATTCTTAATGTTTATGATTAGCAATTAAGTTGCATGAATGTTAATTAACTCCTTAAGGTGTGTTCATAGCCCATTTTCTACGTTTACTGGATTTACAAGTTTTAGGTTGAAACATGCTTTGTTTTATAAATTGGACGCAAGTGGTTATTTTATTGATTAACGTGTTTGCCTAAGTAGCAATAACCTTTGTGCCCACTTATCAAGAACTGTTAATTCTGGTTGGAATCGAGAGTGTTGTAAAAATTAGATCTATTCGGGATTGACATCCTCCGTTCGGGTGACTAGCTATCACCGGGAACGAACGTTATAACAGGTCGGTTTTGGGATGTTGCGGGTTACAACATCGGTATGGACGAACTGTGAAATTTATATAGCAGAGAGGGTTATGGGATGAACTGACGAAATTTATATAGATGTTACTATAGTCTAGCTTCATGTGTCAGGAATTATTTAGAGCAACAGTAATCGGATTCTGTGATGTCTGCATGTGTTGCATTATCACGGGAAAAGTCTTGCGGTCCTATTTATACATATTATTTTCAGAAATGCCCGGGTGTTCTTGGAGGGAACACATTACAAATCTTGGATTTGAACATATATTCATACATTTGGTGACTATTTGGGGATTTAAAACACAGTGGACAAATACATTCATTTGAAACTTACATTCATATTTAAACTAACCTATAAACTCACCAACTTTATGTTGACTCTTTTGAAGCATGTTTTTCTCAGGTGAATTAGATGCTTGGATTATTTGACGTGCACTGGAGTCTAAATTTGACAAGATCTCATTCATGGACTACTACTTATATACAAATGATCAAATCTCGTTGGGTTGTTTTCAAGCTTTTCATTGTGATGCAATTATGGGACAAATGATATATCAATTTCAAGGAAATCAACGAGATTACTTTTCAAACGACACATTTAGAGGTTGTGCTCTTGTATCTAGCGCTGTGTATTATGAAGTAACGCCCCCGGACATATTTCCGCTGCGACATAATTTTTGGGGGTGTTACATTGAAGAATGAAAAAGAAAAGTTAAGATAAAGGGTAAAAAGAAAAAAGCCCTCCATACACTTAGGCAGAAACCGGGTTAATACATATGCTATCAAAAATACTAAGCTATTGTCTGGTATTGAAGATAGTTATGATGGACCCAGTGATGCAATTCACAACCCTTCCCCAGCCACTCAAGGTCGGAAAGACTCTTGTTTCAAAACATACGGAGATTACACTCATTTCTATTGACTTTCTCACTTCGTGATTGTTGATATTGAAAAGGAGGCAATCAGCTCCAGCCTCTGATTACTAAAACCAAATGTGCACTATTAATTCTAGAGCCAATAAAGATATCATCCATAAATCTCTCCA